>JANHFO010009071.1:81168-93415 GCA_032468095.1 Pareas carinatus | reverse complement strand
TCCCTGTATTTTTCCAGCCCTCGCTGGCTACATTTCGTTACTTGTTATTTCAATAAACGCTGTTTGGATTCACTGAGCCTTCTCCGCTTCTCCTTTCCGCGAATGGACCCAAGGCACCTCAGATCTAACAGAATGTATCCAACACACTTCCCTCCTCCTATTTTTCCCACAACAACAACCCTGTGGGTGAGTTGGGCTGACAGAGAATGACTGGCCCAAGGTCACTGAACTAGTTTGCATGTCTGGTCCCGACTGGTTAATCCCTGACTTTGGGAAATAGTTTCCGTTTTACCTAGATTTTAGTCAAAATGTTTTTAAGACAAATGTTCTTTGATATCACTACTTCTATTCTGTTGCTATCTTACCTGAATTTCAAGATGTCGTTTCTCCAAGGTCACTTTGTCCCCAAGGGTGCCCTCAGCAGAGCTGAGTTTTCCTTGGACATCCTTCACCCAGGTCCACATATCCTGCAAAGCTTCTTCCAAAGTCTGGTGATCTTGGAGGGCAATCTGAGAGAGTCGCAGCTTCTCCTTTACTTCCTTGATTAAATTCTGATAAGCAGAAAATTGCTGAGAGGCCAGACGAACCTCCATTCCGGTGCTGTAGTCTTTCTCACTTAAAAATTGTGCCTTTTGAGAGAGTTTATCAAAGGAATCTCTAAAGGAAAAAAATGTAAAATGTAAAAAACTGAGTTATAAATATTTCTATAAATATCTATAAATAAGCTATCGTAAAAAGATAGTTAAATATGGTTCAGATATAAAAGACAACAGTTTCACACAGAAGATAAAATCACAATCATGATAATCATAAAAAATTTGGAACTTGCAAGATATTAAATTCTATTTTCAGTCCTTAATATGAGCACTGACTCTTGGACAACTTAAATTACTATCTTGTTGCTTTAGCAATGTGATTAATTAATAGCAACAATATAAGCACTGTCTCAGTCAATTGTAGTTAGAGGTGAAACAGCTGAAAAAGTGAACAAAGCTGAATCTGTGCTTTGAATGTGCATTGTGGTGAGATCATCCTTTATCAGAGATTCTAGAAAAGCGGGTATAAAAACTACACACCTCACTTTTAAATACATGAAGTACTTTCACTTATTTCTCAACAGAACAATGTGAATTGTGCTTTACAAAACAGTTCTTTATTAGAACCAAATTCAAACATCTGATATTTATTGAATTATGTATATAATGAAACTTGCAGAATTGTAGCTTTCTGCAGGTGTACTTCAGAACAGTTGAACTACACAAACAAAATGTAAGGTCATTGTTATAGTCATACAACAGATAAAAAGAGAAGATTTAACAATAAATATGGTTTTATACCTTGCAAGCAGAATTTCTTCCAAAAAGGCTTCTACTCTCTGTACCTCGTCTTTCTTATCTGGGATGTGCTGTTTGTATTCACCCAGAGCTTCTGTATTTATCCTTTCCTCCTTTTCATGAAGCCATAAACTCCAGCTCTTGCACTGGTCCTCAAAACTATAATAAAACAAGCAAATAAAACAGTACTACTATTGTTAGGGGGCAACATGTACCTACTTCATCTGGATGTAGCTTAAAAATAACACTACTTTTTTGAAATGCACTGATAAAGAACATACTTCTCTATAGCTGTAAGCATTCTAAAAATACTTAACAAGGAACTAAATATGGCAAAGAAAAGCATGAGAATTACTGTGACTCTGGCACTTTACCAATTTTAAACTGGCACAATGTGCATTTATTATCACAGTCAATGAAGAAACTGAAGATACTGCAAAGATTGCTCCCAAAACAGTTTTCAAGCAATTAAATCTTCACATGACAATTATGTGAGCAGCAGAGTAGGCCCATTACGCTTCTGTTCTTCTACTACACATCACCATCAACCCTATCTCCCTCCTCCTCCTGTGCATTTAAGGGAGGTGCATTTAATGCTCTAAGTAGATTTGCAAATCATACAGAGATTCTGTAAAGCAGAAGTTTCCTCTCCAAAAAAGTAGATGGCAAGGATGGCCAACAACTTATCTCCAACCAAGCTTCTATGTATTTATCTATGGATATTCTCAGTCATCCAGGTCATGGTTGTCCCAATGGTGCTTTTTCAAGAGGCAACTGGACTTTCTTGTTTCTGAAGAAGCTTCTTGGATGAGAAGCGAAAGGTCTTCAAAGAATAAGCAAGGAACTCCAGTTAGTTGCATCTTGAAAAAGCACCTTTGGGACTTCTATGTGCTTCTGACATGTAGAAATGAACACTCAATACTATCTTGTTTCCACCACAGATAAATTATGCATTTTTACTGGAAATATTACTTTCTAAATCTCTAGATGAAACAAAAAAAATCAATAATACAACTTATAGAACATTCACTCTGCCATTGTGTTGGCCATTACTCCATTTTTCCCCAATTATATCCTAAAACTATAATTGAAGATGACCAGACAGATATAGTAGAATGAATGGACTGGCTTATTGGAATTATTTTGTATGTTTACCATTTAATTTAGGTATAGCATAAGGCAATATATCTATATACTACATAAAACATGGATATCTGAAACTTACCTTTCCAACTCTGCAATGCATTCTTCCAAAGCTTGTTTATCTTTCAAACATTGTTTTAGAAATGCTTCAAAGTCCTGATGAGCTTTAGATATCTGTTCTTGAATACCATTCACAGATGGTTTAGGCAAGTAACCACACAAATTTTCTCCTTCCTGGCAGGCTAACTCCAGTTTAGCCTTTCCTTCATTAAAAGAGTCTAACACTTTCTAAGTAAAACAAATACATAAATTGATAAGAATAAAAAAATGGAGAGAAAAGAGATGTGAAGAGAGATTATATTTAACATTCATCTTGTATTTAACTTGCAAGAAGCCAAACTACAACAATCCAGGTACTACTTGATGTATTCATATATATGAACTTTAATCTATGGTGAATGGTAATATTTGTTGATGATATCAGTAAAATAATTGGAATAACAATGGATTTTTTTTCACACTGGACAAATAGGAAACAAAATGACAAATTCTTTATGTATATATGATGATCTATGGCAGAATAAATAAGTTCATCCCAACAATAGGTCTTCTACATTAAAGAAATATTTTGTGAATTTTACAAATACTACTAGTGTTAATATTGTAAAAATAACTAATACTAGTGTTGATATTGATTTTATCAATACAAATGTGCACTTTTATAATACTTACAAATTTACACTTTAGTTTTATAGAACAACTAAGAAGCCATTTGAAATAATATAGATAACTTTTATTAATGTACAACTTTTTAGTGGTGAGAAAGCGTCTGAAAACCTAGAAAGCATTTATGATTTTGCTGTATGGTTTCTCCCTCTGTAACTTCATGGCAGTGTTGACTCCTGGCAAACTGCTTGTACCAATTCCTGCAGTTTCTTCCTAATGTTTTGGGAAGCAGTTTGTTCTTTCTCTCTTCCTAAAGTTGACAGAATTGCTGGCTGAAGGTCAACCAGTTGGTTTCATGTTGAAGGTGGAACTAAAACTCACAGTCTTCAAGATTCTACCCTAGTACTTCAACCACTATACCAAATCTATCTGTACACTACACCAAAGAGTATGAGAGTTAAAAATTTTGAAAACATTTCCTAATATTATCCATAACATTCTGCAAACTAAGCAATGTAGAACTTACTCATTCCTGAAAATTTACCTTTAGCTTCTGGAGTTTTGCTTCAATAGTTTTACTGTCCCCAGTTGCAATATTTATAGCTTTTACTGCAATCTTCAGATTAGAATACCAGTCTTGAAATTCCTCCATAGATTCTTGTTTTTAAAAAGATACCAAGCATTATCATATAAAACAGTAATGTTGATTTATATTGATTCCATACTTAAAATTCAGGAAAAATGCTACAGTACAATGATTTGGACTGACAAGAGCTCACAAAAGTCTATAGAAAAGATGGCAAGAGACTGCAGGTTGTACCTTTGCAAACATAACACACAGAACAAAATGAAAATAAAAGTTGAAATGAATTATCTAATTCCTGCTAGCCTAAAATAAGAACAGAGAAGGGCGTCACAGGAAACCTGAGAGACCAAGATGATCTCATGAATACAGAACAAGGAACAGGGAAGTCAAGAAAAGCTAAGTAGCCAGGATAGAATTGTGCAATTCATAGATAAAATGAAAGCATATTGAAAGAGAAAGAAAGGAAACTTGTCCATTCACACTTGTATACACTTGCACACTGAAAGCACCATGCATGCATAAAATATGAGTGATGTCCCCAATATTTGTGCTTGTCCCATTCACATATAATTAGTAACAGTCAGGATACTTTTTCAAAATCACTGTTGTGTCCATGAAACCAAGCAGTAAAGAACTTGGAAGTATGTATAAAATATACTTTCAATAACAGGAATTAAATAAAAACCTAGCGCCTCAAATGAATTCATGATGTAAATGGAAACTTTATCCTAATACTGGCACTTTTGTCTCCAGAATGCATTCCTGTGGCCTAGATGATTCATATATTAAACTCCATGAGAACTCACGTAAGAAATGCTTTTCCAGGGATTCCTGTAAAGAAGCCTGTGTTTTCAAACTCAGCTGGTTCACAGCTTCATACTTCTTTATCAAGGAGGTTATAGTGCCTCCAAGAGTTTTCAACTCCAAAGATGGATATTTGCGGCAGAGACCGTTAAGCATTTCCTGTGTAGAATCAAAATTGTTCTGCTGTTGGCGAATCTCCTTCTGTATTTTCTGAAGGAACAATGATATTATTAGAACATTTAAATACATTAGAACATAACTTGAAAACTGTTTTAATTGACTTCATATGGAGCTTCTCAATCATCCAGGTCATGGTTGTTCTGAAGGTGCTTTTTTCCAAAAGGTAACTGGACTTTCTTGGGCTTTTTCTTTGAAAGCGTTTTGTTTCTCATTCAAGAAGAAAAACTGAAAATGGGGGAACTCCTTGGAGTACTAACTGATAGCCAAAATTTAGCAACTGCTTTTAAGAGAAATGTTAATGGATCTACTTTACTAAACTTCAAAATATTTGAATCCCAAAATATCTGAATGTTGTGCTAAAACTCCCAGTCAGGACATAACCAGATTAATCACTAAACACAAGCTGAATAATCTCTAAATCTGGGGGGGGGGGGTTGGAATCAAGCAGTCCAAAGGTATTGCATTTTTAATTAAAGAATGGTCCTGGTGCCATATCATATAGATATAGCAATAGTTCTTGTACTATGCGTATAATATGAACAGAAGAACACTTTCTTGAGTGCTCTTATTTCTTCAGTCTGAAAGTCTAATTTTTCTTGGAGATTGATGATATCCACATACAGAAACAAAAAATGTATTTCTTTGAGGTAAGTACATTTTGCTCAAAAAACATTAATTACAGCCATGTGATTTGGGACACTTTAAATGTTCTGAACTGCACAGCATTAACTCTGACCTCGCATTTTTTTCTTTCCATTAAATAGCAGTTAACCTCTAATAGAGGTTTGATGAAGATTTTAAATTGGATTTGTCCACAGGGTCTGTGTTAAGGGATTGATAACAAATTGAGTGGTTCACATCTTTAGTCTAATTTGCTCAATAAGTCTGTTTACTCACATTGATTGTTCCAAGATCTAACGGAACTTGACTATGAATACAGTTTAACAGTGATTCTTCTGTACTGACAAACCAGTTTTCCATCTGAGTAACAAAGTTATATAGCTGTGTCTTCTGAGAATTAAAATCATTCAAAGTTTCTTTAGCTGTATCGTATATTGCTCTGCTATGCATCATCTTCTTCTTTAAATCAGCATCTAAAAACTAGAAGTAAATATAGATACACTAAAATAATAAAGACTATTCCAAAAGAAATTTATCAAAGTGACAGCCATATGACTGTAAGGTATATTTGAATTGTTTTGGTGAAATACAAAAAAGCAGACAAACCACCCCACTAACAGTAAATGAAGAAACTTCTGGTGATGTCACAGCGCTACAAACTGTGGGTAGAAGCTACTCCCAACACAAACACAAACTGTGGGTAGATACTACTCCCAAGACAAACTCGGAAAAATTCTTTAAGAGCTCGTTCCATAGGGTTGGCGCTGCCACAGAAAAGACCCATCCTGTGGGAGCGCACTGGTCTGTGGGAGGGAATAGTCGGCAGCAGGCGCTCCTGCAGATACCCGGGCCCTATACCATGGAGTGCTTTGAAGAGTGTAATTATCACCTTGAAGCGCACCCAGAAGGCCACAGGAAGCCAGTGCAGCTCGCGCAGGAGGGGGGTCATGTGGGAATATCCCCGGATCCCCATAATTCCCCGCGCGGCTGCATTCTGGACTAACTGCAGCCTCCGGATGCGGTTCAAGGGGAGCCCCATGTAGAGAGCATTGCAATAATCCAGCCAGGAGATAAAGAGCACCTGAGTGACTGTGCGAAGGGCATCCCGATCCAGAAAGGGGCGCAACTGGTGGACCAGGCGGACCTGGTAAAAAGCCCCCCTGGTCATGGAATCAACTGGCTATATCGAGGCGCCAGAAGCCACAGCCACTCGGTCTTGGAGGGGTTGAGTCTGAACCTGTTTCTCCCCATCCAGACCCGCACAGCTTCAAGACACTGGGACATCACTTCCACGGCATTGTTGGGGTGGCCTGGGGTGGAGATGTACAGCTGCGTATCAACAGCGTACAGTGTACAGATAATACTCCACCCCAAAGCGGAGTGAACAAACATACTGTTCACCCGCCTTTGACTTCTCCTTGAGGCTAGGTGATCCCCTGGTGTCCACGCGTCTTCTCCGGAGGCCCAGGAGGTTTCTCTAGGGGTGGCGAAATGCTTTGTGGCCGCCTGAGTTCGCCATCACTGACTTAAGGTGTAGCCCTTTAAATATAAAATCAAGCTTTGTAATCGCCTATAAAATCAAGCATAAATTTAATATAATAAATAGGCCACTGTGTTTTATGCCAGTTGGAGTTTCCAGGTGGTCTTCAGGGGAGTGTCACGTAGATATTGAACAGAGTGCGAGAGAGAACTTTGCTCTGGGGCATTCCCTGTAAGGCCATTCACAGACTCAGACTCTCATTCTATGACTAACTGAGTCTGTCTCTTTGGAAAGCAGTAGAAACATCATAAAACAGTGCCTCCCATTCCCAGCTCTCCCAGATGGTTCAGAAGACTGCTGTAATCCACAGTATTAAAAGCTGCCAAGAGGAGTAGCAGGAGAAGAATGGTTGCATTCTCGCCATCCATGCCTTTCTGTACATCATTAGGAAGCAAGACCAAAGTGGCTCCATTGCATATCTCAGCTTGACTGGCAGGAGTTCAGATAAGATAACCCACTTCTTCCAGAACCCTCTGTAATTGCCACTTTATTGAAGTTACTCAACTGCCAGCTTCTTCACAACTTGCCTCCAAAGAGGAGGTTGAATATAAGGCAGTGATTGTCCAATGTTATTGGATCCAGGTTGGGTTGTTTGAAGAGAGGATAGACCTCTTTCAAGGGAATTGGAATCTCCCTCTTTTATAAAGAGGAATTTACTTCAGCTTGTACCCAACTCCCAGTTCTTTCCAATGCCATTTAAATTAACCATGCAAGGCAAGAATCACATTCACAAATCCACTTTTTGGAGACTCAACCCCTCTGTTCCACTCAACCAGCTTTCAACGCAGAGCAAATGCAAGCAGTTCTATCTGAAATAATCAGCCAAGATGACCATAGTCCATATTTGGTGGATCCTCCTGATCATCTTAGGTCTGAGCTACTCTAAATAGCACTGCTGGCTGGCATTATGTAGGTACTATAAAGATGGAGAAGTAGTCTCCTTGAGTAGGCTCAGACTTAACCTCTACTTGTATCTGGTCATACTCACTTCTTATTTACATTAGAGTTGCTCAAGGCATCCTTTCACCCACTTCATTTACTGAAACTCCCTGGTAAACTAAGAAACCCCTTATATTCTGTGGAAGGAGAAGGGCCATTCAAAGGCCATCTTATCAAGTGCCTACGTCACCTCTGTTATCCAAAGGCTAACCAAATGCCTGCAGAACTGTTTTATAGGTAGCTGGGAAATTCCCTAAGTGCTGTTCAGGAACCCTCTGTATTGATCAGGGGCCTGTACATAGCCTCTGGGTAGTAATACTGTGTATGTTGCTGTCACATCAGGAACTTGTATGTAAAACCTTTTTTTCTTTACAATGGAGGTACTGTACACCAATAACTCTTTAAACCATCCCTTTGTGGCAGTTAAGAATCTGGCTATTTCAATAGAGTGAATTCTGTGAGTATATCTCCGTCTAGTTCTTGCCATAAGAGAAAAGGCTAGGTAGCTGTTTCTTCTGGAATCTTTCCTGAATGGAATAGAACAGAACAGACTTCTTTATTGGGCAAGTGTGACTGGACACACAAGGAATTTGTCTCCAATGCATGTGCTCTCAATCTAGAGTAATAAACCTCAAAAACGATTCATTCATCATGCACTGTCCACTCATTGATGTCTGACTCATCACTATATCTCAAAAACCATAAAAGATGCACTACTGACACTTCCTACATACCTTTGCTTCCCATCTAGGAGCAAACTACAACAAAAATTACTGAAATAAAATATTTTTAAAGGAGTTATTTACCATTTTTGGTCAAATACAGGCAAGGAAGCTATTGCGCATGCACAGAGTCAAGCATATCGGAGTTTCTCTACTTTCGAAGCCACTGTACATGTGCTGATCCTTGTCATTTTTTATGGAAGGGGGGAATAATTGCACAAACTATTCCAAATGCCTTTTCTCTGCAAACAAAATCCTGGGGTCCTCCGGAGGGGGAGGTGTGTGGAAAACCTCACCGATTTTATGACACTCTCTCCTCCTTCCCAGCCCCCCACCCAGACAGCTCTCTCCCCCGCCTGCAATTACACAGCGGGGAGAACACGGTGATGCCATCTGCCAGTCCGGCGCTGAGGTGGCCTGGCGGAGGGGAGGAGCAAGACAAGGAATCTTTCTTTGTGGTCATGAGTGGCATGAAGCAGGGAAGGGAAAGGGTCAGGTGGGCGCCCACTTTGATCTCAGATTTAACAAGGTCTGCACAGGGTGTGTGTGTGTGTGTGTGAAGAGGGAGGTGTCTGGTCGGTGGCTTGCACAGCAAACGGAACCCCCAAGGTTTTAACTAATATCAGATATGTGAATGGCCCCCAGAGAAGGAAAACCCAACATTTATGAAGCTGGGGAGGGGGTGACCGTCAGTAATAAACTTTTTCCATAGAAACACTTGCCTCTCCCCTATATCAATCACTGAGCCCAGGATCTCTTTGAATAAGGAGAGAGGTGGGATATAAATGTGATTGGGAGAGAGAAAAGAGAGATGTGGAGAAAGATGCGGATGGAGAGATAGATAAATAGATATGTAGATGTGGATGGAAGATGGATAGAGAAAGGGAGGATGGATATATATAGAGAGGTGGATGAATGGATACATAGATAATGGATAATATAGAGATGGATAGTTAATACAGTACATATATAATATAAATAGATGTACAGATATAGATAGATAGATAGATAGATAGATAGATAGATAGATAGATAGATAGATAGATAGATAGATAGATAGATAGATATAAATATAACTACAGATATAAATAGAGAAATAAAGAAATGAAATAAAGAGGAAGGAGAAAGAAAGAAAGAAAGAATCCCCGTAGCGGAGCTCGGGTACAAAAAGCTAGTTATGAAATAAAATTGCCTATTATTTTTTCCACTGCAGCTCCCAGTTTTCATCAAGCAGCTTCCTCGTCTCCTATATGATTTGAACTACTTAGTTTACACAAATTTATCTAAGAAGCTCCACTGGAAAAAATACTTTACAGAGAAGGGAACTATAGCTTGACAAAGAGTGGACAGTAAAAAGTTTAAATTTTATCTTACAGCTTCTTCTTTAATACAAAGTGCCTATTATGACACTGATTCTGTTCACCTTTGAGGGGGTTTTGTCAGGCTACATAAAACATAATTATTTATTTATTTAGATGTGTGTATTTGAGTCTTTGGAATGCTTCACAAATGCAAATATATCTATCATATATCTATCTATCTTGGCCTGATAGCTTCTTTTTCTATTTATACAAACAGCAGTGTTAGGATGGTCCAGTCACATTGCAAGCCTATCATTTTCCTTCTCTGAAAACAACTTTTACTTGCACTTGTAAATATCAACCAGGCATGAAAGATCAGGTCCACACATGAAGGTCCAATTAATCTGATTTATTGCCACTCAGGCCTATGTACAGGAATACTCTCAACTAACAGTTAGCACCTACTGGAAGTTAGATAAGGGTCAATGAAATTCAAGGGGTGGTTGGCCTTAGTCTACTTGTGACTAGATAGACATTCTAAACCAGTGATGGTGAACTTTTTAGAGACTGAGTGCCCAAACTCCAACCCAAATGTCACTTATTTATCACAAAGTGCCAACATGGCAACATGGCAACATGGGCCCCGCCCAATGGCTATTGGTGCAGTACTTCACAAAATGTTCCATAGGACAAGCTTGAAACAAGTTTGGAGAACAAACCACTGTCAAAATGTAGAAGATGATCAAGGAATCTCCTTTTCTTAAACTCCTTGAATATTGCAATTATCTTATTTTCTGCAGTACTTCACAAAATGTTCCATAGGACAGATGTGCTCCTTTCCTTATATGCTCATTCCAGGAACTTTTGGAAATGACAAGAAGTTTCTTGGCCAAGAGCCCAACATTATTCTAATTATGCCAAGCATCATCAAATTTAAACAAGAAATCCTTTAATGGTTATATGGACAGGGTGTATCAAAAGACAGGTCACATAGGCCAAATAATATGTTCTATTAATTTTTTTTTAGAAAAAGTTTTACTATATTTATGAATGTTCAAAGGTCCTGCATCAAATGAGTAAGAAGAAACTAATTTGAACATTTAATGTAATTTACAAAATAAATTGTCTATATGCCTGATTTTGTTAATGGGACTTAACAAAGAGTAAATGAATGTATGCTCATTTTTATTTTCCTGAAACTGATTCCTTTTTTTGTCCTCATTTCTTAGAGATGCATTTCCTCTGGTTGGGGTGATGTTCACGTATTTTCCAAAACAATAGCAACCCACACATTCAGAAATATCTAGTATTTATTTCCAGTATTTATATACACTATTTTCTCAAAACAATTAGGAAAATGTTTGCAATGCAGTTAACAGATAATAAAAACATAATTTTCAATTTGTTTTTAAAAATAAGAGTATGGTAATGTCATTAAAAACACATTCCAAGTAACAATTGAAAACAAAAACTCCAGCTGTTTCAAATGTATTTCTGGGGTCTAGTGCAATAAACATTTTTTTTCTGTCTTATGTTTTATACAACCCACTCTGAAATTTCTATCCAAAGCAGTGCTTGCTGGGATAACATAATTATTCTCAGGGTTTAATTGTATATTTCTATAAGAGTCTTTCAATCAAACAGTTGTTTTTTAAAAGCTTTGATTTTTAGTGGAAACTTAGGTGCAATTCCAACTGAGGCCTCAGCATGCAGATAGATAAAGTTTAACCCTTGCTATTCCAGCTATGAGCTAATAAAAATTCCCCCCAAAGTGCAAGTGCTAATCTGTGTGAATTTCCACTCCCCAAATTGCTGAAAAAATATTGGAGTTAAAGTCTGTACATCTTATAGTTGCCAAGATTGAAAAACACAAATCTACCCCTCAGGTTTCAGCACTGGTATATTTCACAAACATATGAAAAGCAGTGCAGGAATTTGACTTCTCTAATCTAGTGAGAATAAAGACTAGGGGTGACATGAGAGCAATGCACCAATATTTGAGGGGTCAACCAATTTCCCAAAGCATCAGAAGGCAAGACAAAAAACAATGGATGGAAACTAATAATGGAGTGAAGCAATCTAGAACTAAGGAGAAATTTTCTAACAATGAGAACAATTAAACAGTGGTACAGCTTGCCTTCAGAAGTTGTGGATCTTCCATCACTGTAGGTTTTTAAGAAGAGACTGGACAGCTACTAATCTGATGCTCTCTGAAGGTGGCAGTGGCAGCATGGGTAGGGGGTCTTCATCTATGGGGAGGTCATCAGCAGCTACGGGGAGATCAGCAGGGACCATGGCAGGGGTCTGCAGTAAGGTCTGGGAGGTCTGTGGGGGTCTACAGGGGGTCTGCAGGGATTGTGGAGTGATGGTGGGGTTGGTGGGGGTCTCCGGCATGGCCCAGTTGAGGAGGG
>JANHFO010009071.1:62908-77358 GCA_032468095.1 Pareas carinatus | reverse complement strand
ATGCAAGTCCTAAAACACTATAAAGAGAACCCAGGAACAAATGAGTGAAAGATATACAGTATACATTCATTTATTTATTGAGGGAAATTATTCAAAGCTATATATTTTTGGATGGGAAGGAACAGTCTCAGGCTCAACCCTTCCAAGACCGAGTGGCTGTGGATGCCAGTTGTTGCTGCCAAAACTGGTTATCGGGGGCGATACACTGGCCCCTGCGGAAAGGGCTTGCAACTTGGGTGTCCTCCTGGATTCATGGCTGTCTTTAGAAGATCACATGTCAGCCATGGCCAGGGGGGCTTTCTATCAAGTTCGCTTGATACGCCAGTTGCAGCCCTTTCTTGATCGGGACTCCCAATGCACTGTCACTCATGACCTGGTCACTTCTCGCCTGGATTACTGCAATGCACTCTACATTGGGCTCCCCTTGAACCGTACCCAGAGGATGCAGGTGGTCCAGAATGTGGGGGATTATGGGTGCGGGTAGGCGTGCCCACGTGACCCCCCTCCTGCGCGAACTGCACTGGCTACCTGTGGTCTTTCGGGTGCGCTCCATGACATGGGACCAGGATATTTGCAGGAATGCTTACTACCAGCTAATATCTCCCACAGGCCAGTACGCTCCCACAGAGAGGGCCACATCAGGGTGCTGTCAGCCAGACAATGCCGGCTGGCGACCCCCAGGGCGAGAGCCTTCTCTGTGGCAGCACCGGCCCTTTGGAACGAACTTCCCCTAGACATATGAACTATTCCAGATCTCTGGGCCTTCCGTTGGGCCTTAAAGACCTTTCTCTTCACCCAAGCCAGGTTGTCCTGAGCCCTCTGTTATGTTTAAATTCGGTCTTTTAAAATTTTAATAGTACTCTTATTTGGAATTTTAATTTTTAGCCAGCCAAGAGATTTAATGTTTTTTAAATTGGGTTTTTAGA
Organism: Pareas carinatus; assembly: GCA_032468095.1. Taxonomy (NCBI): domain Eukaryota; kingdom Metazoa; phylum Chordata; class Lepidosauria; order Squamata; family Pareidae; genus Pareas; species Pareas carinatus. Next base: position 76,432 of record JANHFO010009071.1, on the reverse strand, counting down.
ATTGTCATTGTTGTTTAGGTTTTTTATTATGGCTGTACACAGCCCTGAGTCCTTCGGGAGAAGGGCGATATAAAAATTCGAAAAATAAATTAAATAAATAAATAAATAAACAAACTGGGAAATTAATAATAGAAACTACCAGGTTCATAAACACAAATTTCTTTCTCTTACTTATGAAAAGAGAAATGATTTTTTTGTTAAAATTATGCCACAACAACATAAACCACATAGTGTTATGTGAAATGCAGCAAAAATAAATAATTTCCAAATTATTTCTGCAAGAATCAATTTGCTAGTAATTATACCCACAAGATACTGACTGAAGTAGCAAAGGATTAAAATCCATGGTGAAAAGACAGAAGATATTTTAAAATGAGAAGATATTCAAAATGCTAAATTGTGATGTGGTTTAATTGTTTCTGCCTTAGCTTTATAGGGAAAAAAATCACCATAGCTTATTCAACATCCAAATTCTGTCTAAGAAAAAGTTATTTTAGGATAAAGTGCAGGTAATTCTCAACTCATCATAATTGGAATCAGAATTTCTGTTGTTCAGCAATGCAGTTGTTAAGAGTCCAATTTTACAACCTTTTTGCCATGGTTCATTACAGTTGCTAAGCGAATCCAGCTCACCCATTTATTTTTCTTGTCAGAAGCCAGCTAGGAATATCACAGATGGTGATCATATGACCCCTAAACACTACAACTGTCGCAAATATGAATGCGGCCGCGCGGAAGTACTCAGTTTTGATCACATGACCATGAGAAGGTTGTGATAGTTGTAAGTGCAAGGACCAGTGATAAGTCACTTTCTTCAGTGCCATTATAATTCTGAATGATTATTAAACAAAGTCAAGGACTACCTGGAAATTTCTCCTCAGAAGAAGCTTTTATTTTTGTTACCTTTTTATTGGAACATTCAACAATCCAAACTTTAATTTCAAATATACCACTTACATCCAGCCATTTGTCCACAGTACTATCCATCTCAGTTTTTATCATCTGAGCATCACAATTTGGTATCTTTTTCAGCTCTGCAGTGAGCTGTTTTCCTTTGTTAGTGAAGGCATCCAGTTCGGTCTGTCTTTCATTCAGCTCATTCCTGGCTATTTCGTGCTACAAACAGGAACATATTACTGTTATCCACAGCATAAATAGATTCACCATTCACCCTCCCTAATTTATTTTAGACCGCAATCCTTTGTATTTTAAAAAATCCTCCCTACATACTGCAGAGGTACAATATATTTAGGATAAGTCATAAAATTCCATCTTATCTCATTCACTGCTCAAGAGTTATAGTTAAAGTTGGCCTGTAGCCACCATTGTAACTTTCAATAACAACTGAATATGGCATCACACAGAACTGGCTATAAACTTGGAGGATGTGTAGGATGCGAGAAGAGCAGGCTCTAAGAGAACTTGAAGCCAAAAAGCTAAAGAAGGCCTAAATGCCCAGGTGATGTCCTTGCTGTGGTCTATACCAGGGATAAGACAGTCATATTGAATTTCATTCACAAATAGAATCAGAGTATTATGCTAAAGTGGCCATCCTGTTCATAAATGTGTTTGTTTGACTATAGAGGTGGTGTTCTTTTATGTGAGCATATATCAATTTTGATCAGAAATACTTTAAAAATGTCCTCTGCTGCACATTTCATTTTAATTAAAAACTAACCACTCATTGCAAAGAAATAAAGATCTGTTCTCAAAAGTGGAGATTTAAGGAGCTGATTTATAAACTAATATGCATTCAACAAACATTTTTTAAGATTAAGATATTTTAAACCTACCTTTGATAAGGCCCTTCGCACATCACCCTGGTCTTTTAGCATGGCTTTGGCCATTGTTACAGTGCTGGCAACCATTACTACTTTAGAAACTGCACTTTTCAGATTATGATACTGTCTCATAATATCAAGAAGGACACAGCACTGTTCTTGCCTGCAAAGGAAATAATCACTGTGACATAGACACCAGAACATATTTTGATGGCTGATGGTGGTTTGATAAGTAACATTTCTTATTGGTTTTGATTTCATTCTTCTGATGCTTTCACAAGTATGAGATATTTACTACAATCCCTGTATGGCATTAGATAACTGAAGTATACATAGCAGCAGTTAAAGTAATGCAATTTTATTGCATTAAGCAATTAGCAGGTTTCTGGATTTGAATTTTGTTTGCTGGAAAATAAAATTTTAAAGCCGGGAAGGCTTTCCCAGTATACTGTTCTCTTTGCTCGAGAAATATAACATTCCCTGTCTCAAAGTTACATTTATGGACCCAAATATAACCATTTTCATTTATTTTACAAGAGAGCTATATATTATTACTAAAGGCCAATGAAATCAGGAGTTAAACTTGACACAATGGTATATAAATAAGTAAATAACTAACTTGCCTTTCTTGGATTAGTTTCTTTGTATCAAACCAAGCTGCTTCCAAACAATTAATTTCTTTGTCCATTGTTGGTGCAAACTGATTATCTTTTAAAGCAGCTTGCTTTGTTTTGCTCAGCAGCCATTTCAATTCATGCTGGTGAGAATTCAGTTCATCATCCAGCTGATTAAAAATCCTTAACCTATAAATCAAAACATTAATTATATTTTTCATTTGCTTGTGTTCACTATTACAAAATAAAAGTAACATAAAATATAGCACATTTATCTGTTTCAGCATCTTCTGGAGGAAACTGACTTGACTATAAGTCTGACAACAGTTTAAGCATTTCTACCCACACAACTATCATTAAAAAATCTATAATCATGCATCACACTTTCAAATTTTGCTAGGAAAATGGAAAATGTTTAATATAGTCTAATAGGCTCTGGTTCAGTTTTATTATAATTTTCTTACACATAAACACTAACATCTGAAATACGATAGATATTGTGGTATTGCTTTATCAGGATCCACTAACAGCACAAAAGGGTGTGCAAGTTTCTGATTTATCCTGATCTCTTCATCAGGTGTTTGTTACAAAGTGCAGTGGATGGAGGAAAACCTTTCAATTGAGCTAGATGCTTCAAACACAATATCCACAATTCAAAACCAGTCTACAGAAAGTGGTGGTTGAGGTAATTGGTTTGAGTTTCTATATTGCACATAATGCCAAAAATAAATAAATTTTAAAAAGAGCATTTCTCCAGCATATCAATACTTCTTTTTCATAATATAAGATTTGGGTATATAACAAATAAGAGTTCAGACTTTTGCTATTATATTTTTGTCAAGGGAAAATATAGAGTGACAGATCATCTACTAGGAAAGGTATAACTGTTTCCAACTCACAAGTAATGTAATCATAATGTTGTCTAAGCAGCAAATTTTGCAGGCAAACTATATATTGAATGTAAATATTATATTATTTCTTTTAGACCTAAGAGGAAACCTCTCGGAAACCCCTTCTAAAAATGTTGTCAAGAATGCAGGAACTTGCCAGGCAATTACAAAGTATCAAGACTGACTTGAAGGCATAACAATATTATACAGTATTATACATACAGTATCTACTACAAAATGTAAATTGTAATATGCAAGGCATTGTGGTACAGTCATTTCTGTTGATTATCTAAATCAGGATTAGTTTAAGAGCTAACAAGACTCAAAGAGTCACTCTTAGGTAAGATGGGCAGTCTTGAAATTCAATATATAAACAAAATAAACAAATAAGGCACTTTATATACCAGGCTATTTATGCTACCCAGCCTGACCAATAGCAATAGCAATAGTACTTATATACTACTTCATAGTGCTTTATAACCCTCTCTAAGTGGTTTAGTATCAGCATATTGCCCCCAACAATCTGAGTCCTCATTTTATTGACTTCAGAAGGATGGAAAGCTAAGTCAACCTTGAGTCTGGATCAAACTCCCGGCAGTGAGTAGCGTCAGCCTCTAGTACTGCATTTTTACCACTGTTCTACTACGGTTCAAGGATTATAGTTAGAACCATCTGCAACTCTTAATTGTCTGCTCCTAGCTTAGTGTACAATACCAATCCAACAAATGAGAAACAAAAATTGTAGACGAAAGTGATCTAATCTATACTTCATTCCAGATCAGGAATTGCTATGTGTGTTATTTTTTTGAGACTTTATTGAAAATTGTAACAGAATTTGTACAAAATTTAGGAGGTAAAACTTTTTACTCTTGGTCTAAAGATATCTAATCATTACAACTTAAATTTAGCATTGTTTAGAGCAGGTTTTCAACCTGTGATCCATGGATTCCCTGGGGTCCATGGCAGGTTGCCAGGGGGTCCGCAGACAAGTCAAGAATTTTTTTGAAAAAGTAATATACATGAATTGTGATTTAGTAATTAGTTGAATTTGTGGGAATGGGATCTGCTATGTAGCAATGAGATGTTTTGTAGTTTGTAGTTTGAAAAAGGTTGAAAACCTCTGGTTTAGAGTATTAAAAATTCAATGCTGCTGGGACCTGCTGTGATTTCTGTTTACCTTTGCTGAACTTCCTGAAGGTTTGGTTCTTTCAGTCCTTCCTTGTCAGCCCTTTCCTCAAGATCTTCAATTCTTTTTAAGAGATGTTCTTTACGCTGTAGAATGGATGAACAGAGAGCATTAAGGGCCTCTGCTTCACTTTGCTTAGATCCTAGCAAAGACTGAATGGATTCCAGTTCTATACAGATGCTGTCGGCAATATTACTGCAGGAACTTCTTTGCTCAGAACTTCCTTGTTTCAAATGGTAGTGAGCTTTAGTAAGGGATACATCTAAACTGGCTGCTGTAGATTCCAGTTTGTTGACATCTTGAACAACTTCACTTAGCTTCTTCTTCAGCATTTCTGATTTTGATTTGTCTATGTTTTTCATTGTTTCTACCTTTTGTCTCAACTGATGAAGTACATATGATGCAGAGGTATGGAGCTCTAAAAAGGCCATGAGGTGAGGAAGAACTTCCTGACGGCGGTTAATTACTTGATCAGCCTCGTGGTACAACTGGAGACAGTCTTCAACCTTATTCTGGAATACACTCTGATCTTCTGTCTGAGTGAAAGAACACAACTTTTCAACATGACTCTTCAGACTCTGTAGTTCTTTGTATTTTCCTTCTGCTTCTAATTTATGCTCCTATAAAAGCAAGAGAAATGATTTTTTTTTAGTGTATAAGCCTTTGCTTAGTACGAAAAGGACATAAGATGTACATCTCTTGTACTGCAATAGTGGTTTGGAAATTGACAAGTGGCAAAGCTAACCATTCACTTAGGCTGGGAGCAGGAGACAGAATGCAAAGAAGAAAAAAGATCTCTCTTTATACAGCCATTGCAATTTCAGGACGGATGGAGATGGTTCTTTAGGATGTGGGTACCTATGAGGTTGTTACACAGGTTCTTACCTGTGTTCTATTAAAGATGTCCTAGAAGTTCTTTGGTAAAATGCTCTTATTTGGTTCATTATGAATTATTTTACCTTATTTTGACATATAGCGGGCTGTTGATCAGATAAATTAATCTCTGATGTTAGCTGTAGTTTACAAAGAAATTGCTTGATCCATTCAGAAAAACTGAGGAGACGCTCATCATACTGTCTGTGTTCTTCAAGAATGGATTTCAGGAAAATTATCCTAGAAGACATCAGGGTTAGTAAGTATTTGGATTTACTTTTCACCAGAACTTTCAATAGTTTTTGCTTTTATAACCGCAGAACTAGAAAAGGGTGAAATCTGTCAAAATACTAGGTTTGCCTTTGTGCCTGAGGATATATGCAACAATACAACAAACAATAACAACAAACAACAAAACAAGCAAAAAGCCCATGTATAAGCAATGTATAAAAGGGAACTGGAGGGTTCATACAGCTCAGGTAAGATTACGTTTAAAAAAATGGCACAATCATATATACAGTATGATATTAATCAATCTCAGGAAATGTCTTCTGCATATTCTTCCATATATCTATAGATCCCGAGAAGTACTGAAAGGGCCCTGCTTAAAGTACACCAAATGCCTCAAACAGAAAGTTGACCAATTAAGAAATGATGCTAATCACTCATTGTGCAGATTTTTAAAAAGCCTTCCAAGCTTTCTTTTTTAAAAAAATCTGTAAACTTAATTTAGATAATTTATAAAGCCATAAATTTTAATCACAATGCTGGGCAGCCAACAACAATCCACCAAAATATGTACTAAAACCTCCAATGAGAAAATATAAAACAAAATTTAAGTAAGCATAATACAGTAGCCAAGGCATCATAACAAACAGGTTATATTTCCACTGGTTAGGCTCTGCAGTTGCTTTTATAATGCACATTTAGTCTGGAAATTCTAACTATAAATTGAGTTTATAAATGGAAACCTATTAATATATATTTCCAGAGAAGCAGCTACATTGATTTGGTGCGGGAAAACTAAAAACACATGAAACCCACAGTCTTTTGGATCTTTAATGACTAATATTATGTTTTAAGCATTGAATCAGGTTCTAATTATCCAGATGCAATAAAAGTATTCTCTATCAATATGTGTGTGACAATGTGCATGGATACATATTTATACACATGACTATAAATAGTGAAATAAGAAATGTACAAAAATTTAAAAGGTGACTAAGTCAACTTTCAATGTATATAAAATTCTTATAATGAGCAACTGTAATGACAATGGTAATATCCTGGCAGATTCATTTGAACACACACACACACAATTTATATCATTTCATACTATAGAATAAGATTAAACTATAGACTAGGAAAAGAAACACAGTAGACAATAGCCACAGTAAACAAATTATCAATATTACTTTCATTATTCATTTCTCCAGAGAACATCCAGGCAATAACAAACAAAAATGTGTACAGTGATGTCCCAAGGCATATAACTTGAAAATCTGAATTGTGGGGACAATACTAGCTGGATTTACACATAATACCAATCCATAATTAGTCTTGGACTTAGCAGAACATTAGAACTAATCATTGCATTGCTTGGAAAAACATCAAAGTTATAAGGCAAATCAGGGAAACAAACCCTTGGCTGTGGTTGCAGAAAGAGATTATTGCCTCTATGGCTCAAAAGGAAATGTGGTTGAAGCTTCTTTTTAAATAAAAGAAGAAGGAAATTTGCCATGACTCCACATCTGGAGGGATTTATTGGTTTCCTGTATTTTCTATAAACCGCCTATAAAATTCAGATTTTGAAGGCTTATTTCTATGGACGTGTAATGAAACGTATGATGAATTTGTATTATATTATATCAAACATGATGATTCATTAGGCACTATTGGTCATTAGGCACTATTAAATGAATACAAACCTCTTATTAACTATCTGAGGTAGAATTTTCCATCTTTTGTGAACGTTTTCTAATTCTTTTTTAACTGGTCTCAGACTTTCACTGGAACTTGCTTTAAATAGTGTCTCATTCAACTGGAGTAGGCTGATATAATGTGCTTCATGAGTTGCAATATCCATTTTCAAATCCTGAGAAATAAAAATATACATTAGATAAATAGTTTATATAGCATGGAAATTAAGAAACAAGCATAAGATAACAACAATAAAAAGTCTACAACAAGTATAAATATATGCAAGAGTCCTAGTGCCTGGATGCAGGGAAGGCGCTTTTGCAATATTCAATGGAGTTGCCTGAAATTCTACAATATGTTTTCTAAAACCAATATTGAAAATACAAGAAGAAAGTAAAAGCCAGTCCAATATAAGTGTCAAAGATATTATATACTTTTGTTAGATTTATACATCAATAAGAGATTCTGCTAGTTAATCCCCAATGGTGGCCAGCAAAAATCGAGAAAATAGTTTTAGATAAGAATACTTACAGAAATCTTCAGAAGGACCTAAGACGGTACCCTGACTGTTGGTTAGGAAAATAGGCATTTGTGTCATTTTGAAAGCTGGGCAGTTTGTTACACATTTAAAACCATAACCAACCTATCAAAAACATGGAAGCTAAATCTCTTAATTTAGGCTTGAGATTTAGGAACACTAGAACTGATCTTCCTCATTTCTCATGTACTTTCTTATAATTTCTTCTTCAGTTAAAGAGAGACTTTCTTCAGAAGCAGAGGTTTCCCTTTGATGTGTTTCATTTTTTTCTGGAGTTATAATATTTAGAAATATCTGAAAATTTTACTGATTGGGGAAAACTAGAACTTAGAGCTTAAAACATTTAACTGGAAATAAGTAATTTTTCTTTAATGAAGTGCGAATAGAAAGAGTCTCTTCGGTAGGGAAGATGTCTTGTTTACATACTAATTGTAAAACAACACCTTGAAGGTCAATTACTAGAGCACAAGATGGCTACATTAAAGGAAACATTTGATTTATGAGCTCCTGAAGTGCATTTTAACTCTTTACTGGAACTAAGAGTTACTACTGAAAAACAAATCCCACTGGAAACAACTGAGATGGATTCACCTGATTTATAAAGGCAACTGAATGATGGTTTAAAGACTGAAAAATACATCATGAATTACCTTTTCAAACTGAAATATGAGAAACTTATTGAAGTTACTTCATAGAAACTCCAAGGCTATCAATAAATACTCAAAGTTTTGTTTTCATGTCTCATTCAATGAAATCACTTCTGTTAAATTATTCACCAAATTCAATACATTGAGTTATTTTCAAGGAATGCATTATTCCATTATGTTCTGGTTTGTTCAATTTCAAATACTCAGCAGAGAGTTATTATCATTGGTAGAGTTCCATGCCGTTTTATAAAAATGAAGGCACTATAAAATTAGGGAAACATTTGAGTTGCCAACCCAGAAATCTTACTTGAAGTAATTGTAGTTCGTTTTCTAGTTTAACTTTGTCAGCAGAAACATGCTGTTCTGTAGGTCTGACTGCAGTTTCACACTTCTCTAACCAAGTCAAAAAGGTAGACAATTCCTTCTCCAATCTAGTGGAATATTGTAATAAATAAATAATTCTGTTAATCCAGTGCTACTAAAATATTTTTTAAATTTGCAAAAACGTTTATAGCTGAAGAGAATATTAGGTACTTTTTACCTCTGACATTGTACTAGATGAGTCTCTAAAGAATCATGTCTTTCTTTCACTTGTCTCATAATATTTTCATGTTTTTGCTGAAGCATGACAATATCTTGATTTGCTTTTTCTTTGTTTGTAAGTTTGCGAGAGCCAGATGATAAAGAAGTCAGTGCTTGATTCATTTTTTCCAGATCTTGCGAGAGGTCCTGTTTAATACAAAGAAACAAAACAGAAGCCATTTAACATCATAATCCCAAATGCACTGATTTACATATTACAATGAAGTTATAAAAAGTTACAATTACATTTCAAGTAGTTTAATTCAAGCAATTTCACAAAGTGTAGATGCTTAACTATAGCACATTATTTCTCAATTTGTGTCTACAACTTTTCTTAATTCAAAATGGTCTATAAGTGATACCTTTCATATTGTGTATATAAAAGATAAACTATCCAAGTGGAGATTTTATCTTGTTCCACAACAAGTTAGTTGTTGACCACAAAAATCTTATATTTCTTAATTTGCTAAATTCTGACTATAACCCCATTTCAGAACAGTAAATGTCTTTTATTTGTTGATTCTGTCAAGCAAGTGACAAAAGTTGAAACAAAAAGTTTTTATTACCATAAGGTCTTGGAGAGCCTTATAAGTCTCTGCTAATGAACAGGATGAAATATCAAGTTCCATCAGCTTGCCTTCAGAATTGCTTAGGTCTTCTTGAATCTGAATCAGTAAATCAAGAGGAGGAGGAAAAGGAGGAGATGGAAGAAGAAGAGGAGGTCACATTGCCATTTTCTAACATTTTAAACAATTAATCTTGGATATACGATCTGAGAGAGTAGTAGTCTGTCGCTTACTGATATTTCTGTGGTATCAGTTCATGCTACTAAACTGCTATTTGTTAATCCTAATTCTGAGAGTTTAAGAATGATTCATCTTTTTTAAAATAATATTCTTCCATACAACTAGGATTACTTGGTACAAATATCAATAATAGTATATTATGGTAAAGGTGAAAGTCAATATGGTAGAGTGTTTAAGGCATCAGTATAGAACTGTGAGTTCTAGTCTCGTTTTAGGCACAAAGCCAGTTGGGTAATCTTGGACCAGTCATTTTATCTTACGCTAGGAAGGAAGCAATGGCAAACCACATCTGAAAAACTTTGCCAAGAAAACTGCAGGGACTTCTCCAGGCTGTCTCCAGGAATTGAACACTAGGCTAAGTGACTCAACTATGCGCAAAAACATAGGAACTGGGGTATGGAAAAATGGCAGCAGCGCTCTGGATGAGTCAAAATTTGAAATATTTGGCTGCAGCAGGAGAAAGTTTGTTCACCAAAGGGCTGGAGAGTAGTACAATAATGAGTGTCTGCAGGCAGTGAAAGTGAAGCATGGTGGAGGTTCCTAGCAAGTTTGGGGCTGAATTTCTGCAAATGGAGTTGGAGATTTGGTCAGGATCAATGGTCTCCTTAATGCTGAGAAATACAGGCAGATACTTATCCATCATGCCATATCCACAGGAAGGCATGTGATTCGCCCCAAATTTATTCTGCAACAGCCTCAAACATACTGCCAATGTCATTAAGTGTCATTAAGATAGTGTCATTACACTATCTCCAGTGTAAAGAACAAGAAGTCCTGGAATTGATGGTTTGACACACACACCACAGCCCTGATCTCAACGTCATTGAGTCTGTTTGGGATTACATTATGAGAGAGAAGGATTTGAGGCAGCCTACATCCACAGTTCTGTGGTTAGTTCTCCACGATGTTTGGAACAACATTGAAGGAGCCTTGCCAAGTTCCTTCAAAAATTGTGTGCATGTGTACCTAGAAAAATTTGTGTTGTTTTGAAGGCAAAGGGGAAGGGATCTCGCCAAATATTGATTTGAATCGGATTTCTCTTCTATTCATTCACTTTCAATTTTGTTAATTTATAAAAATAAGTTATTAACACTTCTATTTCTGAAAGCATTCTTAATTTACAGCATTTTTTCACAGCTTCCAAACACTTTTGCACACTATGTATACGTGTGCGTGTGTGTGTGCATGTATGCATATCAGAAATATATGCTAACTTGGTTGGACTCATTGGAGGATTTAGCCTCAGGCAAGTGTGCTTAAAACAGAAGTTTTATAATAACAGTATTCGTGATAGGACTATGTTAAAAATACATAAGTTAAGATAACTACCATGATGACCTTCATTTTAACTATGAATGATTTTGAAGCAACTACTTTTTGAAACCAATGTTTCTAAACATTTATATGTTTAAGATGTGTGGGTTTTAACTTCCAGTATTCTCTATTCATTATATTTAAAACAATATTTAATTAGACCTTTTGTGTCTTAATGTGATCCAGCACTCAATTGCCACTGTGTTTTTGAATGACCTCGACAAAATCAATGTGTTCTACCTTTCTAAAGTTTTCCTCAAATTTTTGCTGCACCGATGCCCTTCCTGCGATGGTTCTTTCCAAATTCTGTGCATGGTCTATGAATTCTTCCCAGTATCTCCTAATCTGTGTCATCTTGGCTTTAATATGTGCTGATTCTCCAGAAGTAAGATACTGAGAGAAAAGTTGAGCATTCTCTTCTAGCTTTGGAATTTCGTTGTCTTTATCAGCTATTTCATTCTTAATAGCCTAAAATGTAAATAAGTGTACATAAAGAAGCCACATCATGGATTGTTTCATACATTACATGGAAATCACTTTTGCTTCAAGCAAAAGAAGGCATTATCAATGCATACAATTATCACTTGTATCTATCATGTTATACATCATTATTAACTCATGTATTATAATATCAGGTTTAAATATGCTACTGGTGAAACATATTTTTCTTACAGCAAAATATTCATTTTTCTCCATGTATAACCATGAGAAAGCTTAATTTCCCTTTCTTGAATGGTAATCAAACAATTGTATATCATATAGCTGATGTTATTGGAATTGTTTGTACTTTGCAATTGATTAAAATGTTAATAGGCTATTGGCACTTATCAATCATATGTCCATGTAGTTTAGGAGAAACAATACTTATTAATATACTTGTAATCAAAAATATCTTATTTGCTGTAAAGCAGGTACTGCTGTTATAAATGCATTTTTTCACGGTTCTTTTAATATGGACCAATTAGCTGTAGGGGGTTTGTTCAACAGAATTCTTTGGCTTTGTTCTAATTGTAGTAAGTATTGGCTAATCTGTTATCTTATTAGAACATCCAAATTAATATGAATGACCTATTTGGCTTTTTAAGTCTAATGCACAGTAAATAAAACACACAATTCAATTGATAGTATCTATTCTTTTGCAAACAATTAGTCCATGCTAATCACAGCAGTATGCATACTGCTGGAAAATGAGGATTTATAACTGAATTCACTTGTAACTTAGAAAAACGGGCCCAGAATAACTTGGATTCTTGGTCCATCACTCTTTATTCTGTTATAAACAGGTGTGTAAAATGTGAGATCACAGACTGCATGTGACCCACCACTGTTCTTTTTTAGCTCTGATAATTTGAGCTGTTTGGGGGATATTGAAAAATGTGTGTGGGGTGGTGAGGGGGTGACATAAGCCACTTAAAATACTCCTTTTGCCCCCTTAAATTCTTAATCCCCCTTCACAAAGTCAAACCCATTTTTAGATCCTGTCCCTGCCTACTTTTGAATTATAGCCATCAACATGCTGTATGAAGCTTTCTGCCACTTTGGACAGAAGATGGTCACACTAGTTGACTGAATTTCAGATAAAAGGCCAAGTTTACAATCTGAGATGTGGACTTACTGAAGTCAGAATAAGTGTCCCCTTCCCTCAAAATGAAATATACAGTATATCATTAGCTGTACCAATGATACTGTAGGTTTTGGGATATTGAACAGAGATCTTTAATAAAGTTTACATCATATTTGACAATGCTTATAGATCTTTAAAGGAAGCCATGATAAAATTATATAAAGTCTATATAAAACAAAATGCAAGTAATTACGTCTAATTATTTATGACTGCCCTAAAATATGACTTTTAGAATTGCTATAAACAGCAAAGATACTGAAAGACAGTGAAAGCTGTTCTCAGAAAGAGCTTCATCATCTCAGGTTGCTTCTGAATTACTCTTACAAATGGCAGAATTTATGGTGTTGGGAATGCCGAAGAAAGAGGGAAGTTCTCAGAAATACACTCTCCCTTTGTGATAGAACCTTTATTTTTAATATCATTCTTTACTATAATGTAATGTGAATTGCATTATTTATTAAATATCTACTTACGATTGTCATGCATGCCTTTCTTTGAATTTTATTTACTTACTTTTCAGGTAAGATCATATAGTTGTAAATATATGGAGGAAATAGGTATTCTTTCCTTTAAATAATTCTTTGCTCTTTCCCCCTTTATTATATGTTAAATCAAAAGTGTTCCCTTCCTGGCATGTTTTAAAGAGAAAAGCCATTTCTAACTGCAGCTTTATAGATTAGTATTTTTTCATGTGGATCATTTATCTTTAAAAACTTAAGGATTCATAAAAAGCTGCTCTTACTCTCAAT
>JANHFO010009071.1:40852-62163 GCA_032468095.1 Pareas carinatus | reverse complement strand
AAAAAGCTGCTCTTATTCTCAATAAGAGGTAAAGAACAAGGAGGAAACTCTCAGAGAAGGTCTCATTAACATAAGACAGTTCTGTTAGAATCACATACTTTAATTTAACTCCAACAGTAGCTATCTTTTACACTTTCACATTAAAAAAATATGAGTAAATAATTATACAATGATTTATTATGTCCCCATCCACCCCCTACCAATCTTCCTGTAAATTTAAAGAAGTGATGTCTGCGAACATTCCCAAATGGCCAACTGCCTCTCCCCTATACAATTTATGATCATGGTGTTAAAACTTTTCATTCAAAATTGTGAGTGGTTGATCCTAACTAATTTAAGATGACCTTGATGAGGCCATATAAAAGTACTTGCTTGGTTATTATTATTATGTAGATGAGTATTTTATCTTAAAATGAAATATATGTACCCCTCAACTAAAGACTGCGCTGTGTAGTGATTTTTCAAAGTTACAAAAGAGCTGAAAAAGTAATTTTACGAGCAGCCCTCATACTTACAACCATATTCCCACAAACACATAATTGCCATTTGCAAGCTTCACAGCTGGTTTTTGATAAGCAAAGTCAATGAAGAAACCAGCAGAAAATCACAAGACACATTATGTTTCACTTAATGATAGCATCAGAAGTGAGGTTGTAAGTTGGCTTCATGGTAGAGTTGCAAGTCTCGATGGCAGCCATTAACTGAGGACTACCTTATCCTTATTGCAAAGCCAAGCATCTTATTATACATGTTTCACAAAGCATTCAATATTACTAATATCATAGTACACCACATGTTGTGAGAGAAGACACCATGCTGAATTTCAGATAATTCAACCAAATAAGCAAATTTCCATTTGTACTTTGAGGGGCATAAGGTAGATAAATTCAACATATAATGGAACAGTATATACCACCACAGGCATCTTCCACTGCCATATGTCAGTGTTCATTTTTATCACAACAATCAATTAAAAAAATAAAATCTAGGTTTACTTCTCTACAGTAGGAATAACGGTATTTTCACGTTAAGAAGTTCTAGAAGTTTGATAGGAAAGTTCTAAAGACATTCTAGGAATATACATATACATGGTTTTACATATACTCAGGGAACTAAGTACAGTTTGAAAGGAGCATGTTTTTAAACACAAAGCTATAAAAATTAATCCTATATGTGAAATTTACATTCTAGAAATTCTGGTAAACTATACTTGTAGTTGAAGTTTTTATTAACACCCAGAGGAAAAACAGAACCTAGTATATGATATAAAGAGCTCAGAGTATGCAAGAAAGCTTTAGCTACCAATACTGAATCCAGGCATTTCTTTATTATTTCAGCATTACTTGATAAAGTACACAAAATTATACACAATTTATCTAACATATTGGAATAAAATACTGTAACTGCAATACAGATTACAATAGAAACCATTCTACATTCTGTGAAAATATACCCAGGATGATATTTTGCAGGTAAAGAGCATCACTCAAAAAACAATCCACTGAACTTTTCACATATACTAAAGTTTTTTTATTTAATTTAAAACTTTAAATATGTGTATTTTATTTTATATTCCTGCAAAACCTTCTGCCTTAGTATTTTTATATCAAAGTATGTGTGTAGCAATTAAAAACCTATTCCTCTGCTCTGCAGATTTCTAATAGAGGGGAAAAATAAAACAATATTTAATACTAAATAAAATGTGAACCAATCACCTTAATTTGGTTGATTTGCACATCCAGGGAAGATGATGGTATTTCCAAGGCATCCAGCGCTTTTTCTTTTTCATTGATCCAGATGGACAATGCTTCAAATTTTTTCCCAAACTGATCCCACTTGTCTTTCACCATTTCCATGGTTTTAATACTAAAATCAACCATATTTAGTGGAAAAAAAATTAACACTCTATTACTGTGTAACTATACCCATCCTCTTACATGTCCAGTTTAAAGAAATGCTTACATTATGGCATGCCATTTTAAAAACCAAACCACAAAATGCCTGATTCTAAACTTAAAAATATAGCATCTAAGGAATCTGATCATAATCACCTCCAGAGTATAGGAAGTGATGGGGTTTTTTTTCATTTTCTATAAAGAACAAAACTAGTATGGGAAGTAACAAATCATCGTTGAGATATTATTTTCAAAGGAGGATTTTTAAAACAGACTGGAAATTGTCTACCTAACAGCCACCCCCATGGGTGGCTTTTAAATATTCTATTTTCAATCAGATTGTTACAGTTTTAAATGGGTTACAGTTTACAAGTGCAAAATTAACTATTAAAGTGAGCTGAAGTTTTGACACTGGCCTACATGCTTTGGTTATCATGAAACCAGAAGAAAACAAGGAGGCATCGCTGAAGATTCTGAATATATTCATATAAATCTACATAAAATATTCCTATTTGTTTGTTTATTGGATTGATGTGCAAACTGACTGTTGTAATATGCAAAGCAGATATTAACTTTATAGGGTAGATATACTTAATAATTAGCAACAATGGTTTATTTTTGGCTTATCCATCTGATGCACGACTCTATCCATATTGCAGCTTGCAAGATAAATTATAATTTAAAACATCTTGCTTTATTGCAATGTGTGAATCCAGTCAATATTTTTGTACTGCAGTTGAAAAAAATGGCAATGTGCTGACCTGTATGCACAGTTTTGCTCATAGTTTTCCTTGAAGCTATTTGTCTTCCTAATACTTTCACCATTGAAATGTCTTTCCCAAAATGCAAGTGTTTGTTAATTTTAAACTTTATAGAAATCTTGAAACTTTATGTGGAATATCTAATCAGACTGCAGTAACTGCAAATTAATAATTGAGAGTTTCTGAAGCTCAGTCAATGCTGATCTTTATTCCTTAACTTTCCTAACAAACTCTTCATTTGTGCTTTTACCATCCACTTCCACTTGATCTGTTTTTAGAAAAACTATTAGATTATGATTGACCTCACATATTGTGTTTATGCCATAAGTGCATTAGAAAAGAAGAATGCTTCGCAATAAATTGTGGCATGAATGAAATTGACTGAAATACCAAAAGAATAAAAATGTTATTCTGTAATGGCTGATAATATGGTTGCTATCATCCCTAATAAAGAAGAGTGTTGTCTGCACTGAAGTTGGGCATTTTCAAAATCCCTTCTGCAAGTCTACACAGTATGCAAATGCATTTGAAACCATAGAATTATACAACTGAACCATACATTTGTGCAAACACATATCCAAAATATTTAACCAGCCAGGTAGATATGCATGCATATTTTGTTAAAATAACAACCATCTAGTTTCAGCTAGCTGTATTATGTTTAACTAAGCATCTCTCCAAAACTTGTACTAAAAAGGGCCATGACCAATCCAGTTACTTAGGTATTTCAGAATTTTAAGGAAATAAAGGTCACACAATGCAGTTCAGAGGCAGTAGAATAAATGCCTTTCTTTGCTCATTTGTAATAAAGGAGAAATAAGTTTTAAATAATTTACAAAACAAGAGTAAAATTTATGGAAAACAATTATTCTTTTTAGAATAATTTAGAGAGGGCAGAGCAAATGGAAAAGATGAAGAAATCTACTAGGAAAAATAATCATATGAAATTACCAGGGATGGGAATGGTTATGTTAACATGTAACTCCTCTCTAACTAAGAACCTTGAATGTGGTAAACCCAATTGTTTATGTGCCTTAATGGCCAAAGGAATGTACAAGAATATAAATAATAAAAATGAATGTAGTGTGTGTGTGTGTGTGTGTATTGCAAATAATTCACTGACAAATACTAAGAGCTTTTGTGGTCTAGAATATGAAACACTAGAAATATATCCAATATACCACATTTTAATTTCTTGCTCAGGCATCAAGAAAATTTGAACACTATTTTTAAAAAATTATTTGCAAAATGGGAGTAATATTGTCCTGTTTCCTTAAGTTCTGCCAAAAATAAAACAAAGTATAAAGCATTAAATTCACTTTGTAATAAAAGTTGCTCGATTTTTCCTTTTATGTAGCTCCCACTTTATGCTTTCTAATCTCCAGATTCTATCACCTAGATTCTGGTAAATAAATACAAGGATACAAAGAAACAAGATAGATAGGATTTTATCTATCAGTTGTAATAGCATGAGAAAAGGAAATAGGGCACATTTCAGGGACAGAAAGGCACAGTTTATTTTCTCACGCACTCAGCTTAAATGTAAAGAAAAATATTTTTAAAAGTAGGCAGTAGATTTTTCTAAGTGCCCTGAGGCACTTTAGTAGATGACATAATTTATCTGTGCTAACCTCTTTCAAATAATGTTATGTTTTTGTTCCTGTACTGAATATTGAAGTGCATTATTAAGACCTTGGTTCTGTAGCCAATTCAAAGTATTTCTTTCATTGACAAAAATCAGCCTAAATGGCCTAAAGTTTGATTCACAATGGCTTCTTCATACAGCAATTATAAGGACACTTAAAGGACCAAGGATATAATTTTTCCAAACATTTCCAATTAGGGAATGTGTTGCTTTCTTTCCTTCTGAGATCTTTCATCATTCCTGATATTAAAACAGTCATTTCTGACAGATAAGCTATTATTTTATGACAGAGTTTTACAAAGTCTTTAAGACTTTAACACTACACTAATATAAGGCGAAAAAGATACATTCCTCGTGTCAGAAAACAAATATTATGACTATTTAAGGACATACTCTTCTTCAAGTGTAGCTTCTACTTTTTTAACTTGTTCCTGAATTGACTTTGCTTGCTGCTGAAGGGTCTCCTTGCTCCTCTGGCCAAGCTGTATGGCAAAAGACTTCCTGACCAGATTCTCCGCTTCCATGGCCATGGCTACTGTCTGCTTGGAAAGTTCCTGTGAAATGGAGGAGATCCAAGTTAAACATCATTCTCAGCAACATTTTGCCAACAAGTGGTAGTTATTCTTCTTGATCACACAGTCAGCCAGATGTTTAGATCGGGGATTGACATTTTTACCCATCTATCAGGTCCTTTCCAGAAGAATGTAAGCTGTTCCAAGTAAAGCTGCATTTGGAATTGAATGATGGTGTTTTTGTCAATGTCAATGGTGTTTCAAATGGTGTTCCAGAAGTTTATTATGGATTATTATTAGTACTGAAATTTACTCCACATTCTTATAAACATGAAATACCAAAATGGATTTCTAAAAATTACCAGTTCAAGAATATCTGATTTAAAAGGAGGAAGTTCTCACCATATGCAATTTAAAGAAAGTTTTGCTAAATAAACTTCTATTTCAGTTTTCTTAGGGCTAAAACCAATCCAAGAATGATTGTAACACTTCTATGCTGAAGTTTTATATTGGTTCTGCTATTAGTTAACTTGAATCATGTGAAGAAAAGAATGTATAATTTATATATCATCTTTTCATTTTTGAAAAGAAGATACACATCTTTTCAATCTAGGAATTCATTGATACTGTGTTCTGGTTGGCCCAGATTGAGGTTTATTAATTTATTTACAGCTTTACAACTTAATATGATTCTGGATGATTTACAGAAATAATCAACAATAGATGTAAAACATAAAAGGAAAAGAATGCATAAAAAATCAATTATCTTAATATTGTTTAGGTACATACTTATTTTAAAGTTACTATCTTACTTGCCTGACCATCATTCAAGTGATTAATAAGATACACATTTTTTAACAAAAAGAAACACACAAGAACTGAATATAATACCATTTATAAAATAGTAAAAGACCTGGAGGACACATACTTTTGTCTTTTCTAATTCTGATGACAAACTCTCCAAGCTGCTAAAACTTAAGATGCGTTCAAGGGCAGAGCTTGCATGACTCAGATGCTTGACAATTGTTTCTTTGTCTCTTTCAAATTGTTCCCATGTGTTTATTGTGACCTATGAGAGAAAAGACAAAGTGACAGAACAATAAAAGGACAGGAAATTAAAGTTCATCATCACTATGCATAAATAATGACTTTTTCTGGCTCATAAAATTAAAATGTAATAAACATATTTACTTGAATTTATTATTATCCTGTTCAAAATTGGAAATATTAAATACAAATTAATATCCCTTCTGGATCCAAGACTAGTGCATTCTATTAGCAAAAATCAATGGGAAGAACAGGACATAACGGCAATGGGTCTTCTGTACTGAGCTGACAATCCTATGTGAATTATTCCCTGGTTAAATTTTATGTTATCTTGTTAATTGATTTTACCTCAATACTTCTAGAGATTTATGTGTGCTTGTGTGTTCTAGCATATACATAATTTTTTAGCTTACTGTGGGTTTCAGAAAATTATTTTTTAAAAATCATGACTTCTAACCAAGAATAGGCCTAGTTTCCATGCCTATGTCTTCTTCAATATCTTAAAGTTGAGGGTAATTCACTAAATCTGGTGATACCCAATTTTGTAGTTAAATTCTAGATTAACCAAATAGTGGAACTTCATAATTATGAAGATTATGAAAGGCTAATAATTTCACAGAGTAAAAAGGAAAGATGACCTGGAGTCAGTTTCTATTCCTGGAGGACACAACCATGCAGATCTCTTGGCAGAAATACTAAAATACCATTACTAGAGGGAAATTACTTATTTCCTACTCTAGTTTACAGTTATGACCTGGTACCCCAATTTGACCACACGCTCTTTCAAAATTGGCCAGAATTTTGCATTTAAAGTCTGAACTAAGCCGGAAAAAAGCTTATCAGAAAACAGCTTATATTAAATATAGAACAATTAAGTGACGTTTCTTTATTTCTCTATAGAGTTTCAAGAAGAACATGTACCTGCAATTGATCTCCACGCTGTTCCATAGATTGCTGCATGCTTTCTAATGTACTTTCCAACTTCCATAAATCTTCTTGCACAGCAGGAGACAGCCCACCTTCCATTTGGAGCTCTTTGCTGTGGGCAATTTGTTGTTGTACATCTTGCCTTTTTGCATGAAGCCTCTTTGACTTTTGCTAAAAACAAATATTTAAAAGAACTCTAGCCCAGAAGTTTTCAACCTTCTTCAAGCTGTGGACTCCAAAACATGTCATTGCTACATAGCAGACCACATTCCCACAAATTCAACTAGTTACTAATTGACAATTCATGTATATTGCTTCTTCCAAATTTTTCTTGAGCTATCTGTGGACTCCTCTAGCAACTTGCCATGGACCCCATGGGGTCCATGACCCCCGGTTGAAAACCTCTACTCTAGTCAATACAAATGCATTGTCTCGATGCAGAAATAATTGCACTGTAGGCATATGCAAATGTGTTTTAGGAAACAAGTATTAAATTAATCCTTCTCATTTATTAAAACACCAAAAAGGTCTAGTCCCTCTATATTTTCAAAACTTTTTAAAATTATACATCAAGAACATAACATAGTAAAATGTTCAATTTTTTTTAAAAAAAATCACATCTGACATGTGATCCTTTCTTAGGACTTGTGTAACAGGGCTTACTTCTGCACACTTATGACATCTGCAAGTAAAACAGCCAGCAGCCTCTTGTCAGATGACCAGGTTCCTTCCCTGTAAGGTGAGGCCTGGGAGACATTGTTGTTTTAGGCATCTATTTAGTAAAATCATTTGTATCTGCTCGGAGGTAGATTCCATTCAGTCAAATTCTATCAAAATGACTAGAATGCAGTCTTCTCTAGTTAACTAGGAAAAGTTTTAACAAGTTGATCCTGAGGAATTAGACATGATGCTTGGTGCTGTGAGTTCTACCATCTATGTTTTAGATTCATGTACTTTCTGTTGGTTAGGTGTCTTGGGAGATGGCATCTAGTTGGCCTCAAACAGTGCTTTTTTGTGGAAAGGGATGTTTTCATCTGTCTTAAAGGAGACAGTGGTCCATCTTGGATCCAACAGTACTGATTAAGTTCTGTCCAGTCTCTACTCTTTTCCTTTTTAGGGAATTTTGTTGAAAAATGGTATGTGCACAACTTTATAGCTCTAAAGGATATAGAGACTCTTCCTCTTTAATTTTCCATGATGTAGCACTACACTAGATAGAGTACATAATCTAGAAGTTCTCATGATTCCTGCTCAAAGAGCAGGTGACAGTCATGACTTTTGCATAAATCCATCTTCTGTTCCCTCGTACTGGATCGATCTATATCAAATATACTGAGGAAACCAAGGAAGCAAAATCTACACAATCAGCTTACATATCCAGTCTTAATAATAGATGGAAAATGAGTTCCTTCATCTACATTCAAGTTGTGAACGAGTAACATTTTATTATTAAGCAAACTTACCAGGCAATATCTTAAACTTAGAAGCCAGGTCACAAGATTTCTAATATAAGGAGAAGGGCTAAAAAGGCATGAAGGATTGAAGTCAAAAACATCCTCTACCTCTTAAAGAACTTTTCTTTCCATCACTTCTATTGTGTTGGGTAATGGAGGACACGGACACACGACTGAACTAAACAACTTTTATTGCAAGTGAATACCGAGACAACCAGCACACGCTTGGTGTCCCTCATTTATACTAAGCAGAAACAAAGGCTTGAATTTCCCGGACCGACTGGCACTAGCCAATTCCGACTCAGAGCGTTAGTGCCGCCCCCTGGCTGATTGGCTGTTGGTTTGGGCGCTCGTGTCCAATGGCGGCTCGTGTTTGTGTATAGCAGGCAGCCATGGGCACAACACCTTCATTTTTTACATGTGACTACTGATAGCTTAAACCAGAGACCCCATTCTCCTCTCCTGGTCCTCACTTCAAAAGCATCTTACTCTTTTACAGTTCCCATTTCCTTCTTCAAGGCCAGTCTAGCAGCTGTTAAACTGTTGCCATAGAAACTTCAGAGAAAATACTTCTAAGCAATCTAATGTCACTGTATAATATTAAGCATGGTCAGAAAAATATGTTACCGCAAACAGTATTATCATAGAGTTTGCCAAGATAACTGGTCTGATGGCAGTTCCTAATTTTCCGTGTAAAAATTGTGAAAAGGTCCTTAGAAATAATGTTTCTTGTTAGAGGAATAATGATAAGAACAGAGTGGGAAAAAAAGGAATAACAAAATGTAACTTTGCCAAAGTACACTTTAAAAAGGTTTATATTTTCCTCTTCTAAAATAAATATTAAATACTTACCTTCAATGTTTTATTACAGAAAATTATAAATTATCAATAGTTCAGATATTAGTCCTTGCAGCAATAATAATCTATAAGGTCTTGTTACACATTCAGTGAAAGCTGATGTACCTGATGATAGAGAAGAATTTGCTGGGCCTGTAACAAGTTATCAACATCTAAGATTTTTTCAACTTCTGTCTGAGCTTCTTTTGAGTTTGTGATCAGTTCTTCTAATGTGCCTTTCACCTCTTTGGTGTATTGAACGCAATCTCCAACCGCACCCAATGTCTTCTCAATCTGTATTCAGAAACCATATTAAAGTTCTCTAAAAGTATTCAATGCGAAATAAATAGGACATCATTATTTAAACAGTTCAAAATGCAATACAATTATACACAGTAATCAACCAATTAATTCTGTTGTGTCTATATTATTTTCCAATTATCTGACAGTGATAAAAAAATTCTAACTAGTTATAAATAGCTTTTTTCTATTCACTGCATTTCATTATTTTTTTGTGAGTTTACTTGGCTCTATCTGACCTGTTTTCCACGCTAATTTGGAAACTTTTAAAATTTATTGTAGAATTGAACGAGATTATTACCAATCCCTTTTCTCCTGTTCTGTGTCCCAATACTGCATTCATGTCATGTACATGATGACATGACGAATGTATTTTATGATTATGATCATAATTTATCACTTGTAGCTTAAAGGTACATTGAGAGCATATGTATCCGAGACAAGTTTCTTGTGTGTTCAGTCACACTTGGCCAATAAAGAATTCTATTCTATTCTATTCTATTCTATTCTATTCTATTCTGTTCTGTTCTGTTTTATTCTATTTTCTGAAAATAAAAGGTTTTGTGCTCAAAACAACACTTTCCACACTCAGCAAACAGTAAATATCAGAAATACAAAATGCTCTCAAAGCAAATATGAATAATTCAAAAAGAGAAACTGACATATTATCCATAGTACAAGTGGACAGAGTGTGGAGAAAGGGGAGCAAGAGGAAGGAAAATGCTAATGGGAAAATTAATGTGGATTTTGCATTTTGTTATCCATAGTGCGTACTCAAATGACATCCAGGGAAATTCAGGGAACTTTTACTTATCATTAAAGATGTAATTACATACATAACTATACTATAATTAATAATTCTGTGATTTTTTTTCTTTATAATAGTCAGATGCGCCTATGTATTTGAAAAATCCTGACCATTGTTGAAAAATAATTGATTGCAGTAACACTCACACTATAATGCTAGAATACAGCAGAATCCTGTATAACTGAATACATAATAGAAAAAAAGGGCAGATTCTGAAGTCAACATAATATAATTATAATATACCTCTGTTAACAAGGCTATAATTTTCTTAAAGTCACTAGCAAGCACTGAAAGTTCATCCCCTTGTTTTTTAACTTCATTCTCAGAAGAAACCTCAGATAAGGCAACAAGCCTAGATTTCAACCAGATGATAGTTTCTCCTTTCTTGCAGGCATCTTGCCTCATTTCCTGTAACAGAATCAATATATAAATTAGATGCACCAAACAAGCATTATAAGAGTAGAAGTCTAATGTAAATCCGAGAGAACTGGATTTACATTAGTTTGCATGGGTAAGTCAACTAAGGCTGCATCAGGGCACAAACCTCTATCAAAGAACCTATGAAACATGCCAATATTTATTTATTTATTTATTATTTAGATTTATATACTGCTTAATAGTGCTTAATAGTTAAAGCACTCTCTAAGCAGTTTACACAGTCAGCATATTACCACCCCAACAATCTGGGTCCTCATTTTACCGACCTCGAAAGGATGGAAGGCTGAGTCAACTTTGAGCCAATGAGAATAGAACTGCTGAACTTTTGATGGCTAATGGCAGATTGAAAAAAACAATTATGATACTAGGTTAATAGAATGAATGAGAGGTATATACATATGGGATAGTTCACAAGCTAATTTGTTTAAGCAAATAAATTGGTTAATGATCTTTCTTTTATGCAAGTCACAATGTGGCAATGAATAGCTCTTCGATCAGAAAAATATAACACAACACATCATGATTACAGAAATGTAGCCTTTCTTTGTAGAATTCTATGCAGGAAGTCTTTCTGGATGCAGATAGTAATACTATCTGGATAACTGACTGTATGCTGATCCCTAGACTAAAGAGAATAGGTTGCTCCCTACTGCATACTTGGTGAGCTCTGTCCTTCTATATATTGTCTGAATAGGGTGACATATCTTTTTATCAGTCTTCATCAAATAAAGATTTGAAGATCAATCTACACTCAGTCAATACACATATTAGATCTTATTCTCTTATTCTGCCTACTTTTCAGTGTTCTATCACCGGAGGTTTTAAGAAGAGATTGGACAACTCTTTGTCTGAAATGGTATAAGGTCTCCTGCTTAGGCAGACAGTTGAACTAAAAGACCTCAAAGGTTCCTTCTAACTCTGCTATTCTCTTATTCTGTTTTTTATATGTTTGTGCTTGAGACAGAATGTATGTACAGCATGGACATTTGTACATGTAGCCAGTGTCCCAAAATGTCGCTTCTTTTTTTGTGCAATGCTATTCATTCAGAAACCATTACTACTAGAGCTGCACGGCAAGACTGGAGTCTATTTTGGCAGTTTGTGCTAAAGCACTTTCGTGGTACATTTTTTCTACTACAAAATATATGAAACTTATTATTCTAATAACATTTATTGGTACAATCTTGTCTTGAAATAACCAGTGAGTTTTCAAAAGCTTCTGAATTATATTGTACACATTTCTTTCAAAAGAGTAAAATTTCTAGTCAAGAGTTACTTGATATTATTTATAAGGAAATTCCAGTTCCTTTTACATTTCACTATTTATATCAGTGATCGCCAATCTTTTTGACCTCAGGAACCACCAAATTCATAATTTGAAATCCCGAGGCCCAGAGAGCATTGTCTCTGCACACCTGCCCCATGCGGGCTTCGGGTGTTCTACGTGCCGGGGGCAGCGAGCAGCTGCGAAGACTCATCCAGGGCGGCCATGATAGGAGGAGACAATGGGCGGCCTGATATCTACCGATAATCAGGTTGCTGTCAAGAAGCCATGCGGCACAGCCCTTTTCTTCCTTCCTTCCCAGAGCAGTCTCCCTCCTCCTCGAAAGCATCGTTGGAATGGTGGCGCTCCACACATACACATATTCACATGCACACACAGAGCGCTCCACTCACTCTGCTGCCCATGCTCGACTCCCAGCTGCAGGTCAGCCTGCCGGGCCACTCCGTGTCCTCCTCTCTTGGCTGGCTTTGATGGGGCTTATCTTTACCCTCCGAAGAACACAGCGGGCAGTTCCCCAAGCTTGCTGGTTACGCTCTTGGCTGTTGGGGGTTTTCTTCACCCGCCAAGGAGCACAGCGGGCCATTCCCCAGGCCTGCCAGTTGCACTCTTGGCTATAGTGGGGCTTTTCATCATCCACCGAAGAGCGCAGCAGGCCATTTCCCAGCCCGCTGGCCGCGCTCCTCTCGCTCATGGGCCTACAAGTGACATGAGTCATGATTCCTGCTTGCCTCACGCTCTCAGCCGCCCAAACATGGAAGCTGCCTGTGAGCCAAAGGGGGAATCCTCCGCCAGCCCAAACATGGAAGCTGCCAGAAAGCCCCTCGCACTTCACCAGCGATATATAGTGTAGGTGGGATAGTGGCCAGCCACGTCTTATTGGACGTGCCCGGCTCATGACCCACCTGGATTGGCTCATGGACCACTAGAGTTCCGCAGCCCATAGGTTGGCGACCACTGATTTATATAACATATTATTTATGACTGTTGCAAATTATCTGGCCTAGCTCTAAAATTCTAAAAGCAGAGAAAGGCCAGTTTGCACTGCCAATTTCAACCATTTCAAGTCAACGAGCTAGTAATTCAAGAACATATCAATTCCAAATCATTTTTAATATACCTCTATTGATGTTTTAAAATGTTTGTATTTAGTAGTATCAGCTGCACCATTTTTAATTGTTTTAAGTTGATTCTCCTTCGATGAAATCCAGCTTCGTAATTCAGAAAATCTGAAACACAGTAATAGAAAGTATAAGCAAATAGTAGGTGAACAAAGTGGATGGATTAATGACAAACGTTTCAATGGAACTCAAGAAATTAGCCTCTGAATTTACAACATTAAAGGACGTGGTAGTTCTAGTTCTCAACTTTATATTCATCATTCCTTCAATGATCATGTAGTTGCTTACCTGTTCTTGAATTCTTCCCATTTATCTGGTTGATCTAATAGTTTCATATAGGTCCTGGCAATTTGAGATTTAAGTTCACTCAGATCTTTTTGGCTACTTTCAGAGGTCATTTTAACTGGATCCCATTCTGGTAGTTTCAAACACAATTCTTTAATCAATTGTTGCCGTTTCTCACACAGTTGTAAAGGCCCTTTATCACCAAAAATGATCTGATGGCATAAAAAAAAACACTTGCTCACTCCACTGATATATTAAATTTAATATACTAAATTTACACACATACATACCCATATTATTAGTATGTATGTGAAAATTGTAAAAGGGCAATTTTGGAACAGAACAGCAGGGTTTTCTATACTGGATCATTCTTTAATTTTAAGGAGTCAAGGCCAGTATCAAAATACAGAGAAAACTCTACGGCTATTTAAGGAAAGAATTAGAATTACCTTGTGCTCCTTAATTATTTTTTCACTGCTTTCCTTGCTCATGAGCTCATGCTCTCGAGTGAGTTCAGTGTGACATTCTTGCATTGTTGCTAAGAATTTCATTTTTTCTACTTCTATTTTTAAACGGAGTAAGTGGTATGGAGCTTCTGACTGGAGATCCTGCACCATAATTGAAAGAAGGGAAAGAAGAAGTTAATATAAAACTCAGTTTCTTTTTTAAAAAAAAAATATTTGTAAGGATATAAAATAAACCAACAAACCAACACCAAACCAGATCATTACTTTCAGGGGCAGTAACTAAGGTGCTTGAACTTCCCTGTTCCACATGAAAGTGCTTTCTATGTTGCAGACATTCATATATGTCATTACGTTTTTCAGTAATATTTTTATTTGAAAATTTAATTTGTACTCTAATATCCTCCAAGTTGTTAATTATCAGGTCATTGGACTAAAATGATATTTTAATATTTTCTGTCACTTTTTCCTTTTACTACAACTGAAATGGACATCTCTATACCTATTGCGCCATTTTTACTTTCTGCAGGCTATATGTTCGCATAACGTAAATTATACAATGTATAATTATATCATGCAAATAGCTAAATGTTCCCTTTGTGAAACTGTGCAAATGAAATATTTGTGTCTATTAGGTGATAGAGAAATGAATCAGCCACAAATCAGTCACAGCAATACTAAAATTGTAGGAATGCTTTTCTGAACAATTTGAGGTCACAAGCTTTCTTTGAAAATGCAATGCAATGTTACACCATAAAAAAGAACAGAAGAAAAGCTGTTCATACACCACAAAAATCACAGCAGAAGAAGTTTAAAATATGAAATAAAATAACTGTGTAACCTATCACATTATGTTAGGAAAAAAAACACTCTTTAAGTTAAGTGATTTTTCCCCCCGGTATTTTTAATTAAGAAAACAGAGTGAAAGTATGCAAACTAACAGGCAAGAATTTTTTGTGTTGCCTGGACAGGAATAACCAAGAACAATAATCGCACAAGTGACTCTTCTTCGTCTGGCAGAATGGATTTTGTAGCTATGTACCAGGAGAATGAGTTTGGTGTAATGATTAAGCACCAGGCTAGAAACGGGAAGATTGGGAATTTTGTGACCTTGAGCCAATCACTTGCTCTCAGCCCTAGGAAGCAAGCAAAGGGAAACTGCTTCTGAAATCTTGCCATGAAAACTGCAGGGACTAGTCCAGGAGTCAACAGATTTGAGAGCACACACACAGAGAAGAACAACTTATAAATTAAACTGGCTAGCAAAACTCACCTTCCACTGCTTGTGCAGTTTCCGCACAGCTTCCTGAAGAGTGTGTTGCTCTTGCTCAGGAAGGATGTCAGTAAGTTCATCACAAGCTTTCAGGAAAGCATTGAGCACCCTTTGGTCCAACTGACTGAAAAATTCCTAGTTTTGAAATGTAGCATATTTAAATGTTAATACTTGAGATGTTGCTTGGGAAAAGCAGAAGGTTAATTCCAAAATTTCATACTTTGTGCTAATACAGGAAGCTTAGGTTGCATGTTTGAGGTTGATCCTATGAAAGATAACTGGATGCAATTTACATCTGTGCTATTTTTTCTTGAAAAAACATGGAGGTCATGGAGGTGGGTCAGCCAGTAAGAAGAATAGAGAGAGGCTAACCCTATATGACCCAAATCCATAATAAGCCTCTGCAATTGGATGTAGAAGGTTTTTGTTTCTTGTGTAGATTATGAAGGCCTTCAGCCTAGATCAAATTAAAGTAAAGAGCAGAAGGTTAATACTCTGGATCTTAGAGGACAAAAGCTTCCTGAGTAGCTTGTTTGATTTCATAATCAAGTAGCCTCAGGCCAAATTAGCACTTGAATGGTAGAACACCAGAAAATATCAAGGCTTTAGTCTAAACTTGGACTTTGAAAAATATCCTGGAAGATGGCAAGAAAATTACAGGGCCAGGGTGGTGTCTATTTAATAGACACAAGAGTGATGAATGACTTGAAAGTATTTACTCTAATTCCAATCTTTTTGAATTTGCAGTACCTCTGTTTGGATATGAAAAAATTACTTCCTGCTAACTATTAAACAAAAGATAAAAGATGTCCATTGTAAGCAGGGACTAATGGCTATTTAGACATTTGTTATTGCTATTTGTATTGTCTTTATTGTGGTCATTTTAACAGACTTAGGGAAAGTTTGCTACTCTTCTTTAAATCCTTGCTGTGAATAAAACAGCTTATTTCATAATTTACATTGTAAGGAAATGAAATATCCAAGGATTCTCACATTACAGTCCTAAACATTATTTCAAAACCTACCTGTATGGTCAGTTTACACCAACAGTCTAAATATGTTCCTATGAAGAAGATATGTTAAATCTACATTTTAAAAAATCCTGTCAATCAATATTCTGTTGAAAGAAGTGCTGACTGCTGGTAATTAAATTTAATAATTAAATTAAATTAAATGTATATTAAAGCAAAAATTAACTTGCTTTTGGACAGAATGTTTTTGATCTCCTAGTTTAATCTTTTAGCTGTTGTATTTCCAAGAAATTTTCATCCTGCTGAGTTTTTTGACATTAACTATAATGGCTAGGTGCTACTACCTGCAAGAATATTTTAATTAGCAATATGAAATATAACAAAAACATGCCATAAACTTAAACACACCCTATATACTTACTGTATGTTTCCGGAGAAGTTCTTCAGGGTTGCCTTTCTCTTTTAGACAGCATTGGGCAGTCTGGAGAACATTTTCCAACTCTGTTCTAGATTCTTCAAATTTCTTCATCAAACGACTATTTACCTCAACATTTTTCTTCCAATGACTGGTTTTCTGCACCATATCCTTCATAAATGAAAATAGGGGGGGGAATTCCTGTAATGCTAAACAATATGTCTTATATCCCATTTTGTGCTCTAACTAAAGCTATACTTTACACTGGAAGAAAAATATTGTTTCTTTATTTCTGCTTTACCAAACCAAGGCATATCCTTGCACTTTCAGTATTATGAAAAAGGAAGAATGCCTTCCCTTTTTCCTTCACGATTGAGTACTATCTGATGTCAATAGTACTACTGCTGACTTTACATGCAGTCTACAATCTCTTGGGAAAGGCTTAAACTATACTCCAAATGGCTTAAATATCTAGACTTTAAAAAAAATTGTGTTGCTATTTCCTGTGTTTTCCGTAACATTTTGTCTCATGAAGAGTTCTTAGGGACAAAAAAGCTTACACACTCCTTTTAGGTTTTCAGTTGACATCTATAAATAATCTCAATCTTCTGAAATTGGATCTATGTAATCTGAACATGACCTGAAAATAATTGTAGTTATATTACTTCAACTTCTTAATTGGTGCACAAGCCAAGCTCAGATGGGATTCTCTTATTTAGAATTACTAGACATCAATACTAGATCATTCTCTTCAAAATTAAGAGTACTAATTTAAATAAATAAAACAATAAATAAATAAAATAAGTAATGATAATACCTCCCATAGCCTCTCATTTCATCTCACCTACTCACAATAAATATTTAAGTGTAGCTTCAGCAGGACATGTGATGTTAAGAGTAACAGATATCGTTCAAGATAAACAGAAAGGAAGAAATTCCTTTGTATGGGGTCTATACTGACATCAAATATAGATCACAGGGACCCTCAAAAGTTATTTACTCTTTATTCTTACATCGGAAGGTATTTTAATTCTTCTGCAACTGTCTCAGCAAGATCAATTTAACAGTAAGGAACTGAGTCAGGAATATGCAAGAGAAAAAGACTTCAAATACGTCACATAATTCATCCTTTCCCTAAGATGAATATTGCCAAGTTCCTAAATCCTTCACTATGACCCAATATTTTTAAGCACAGTAAGCAACCATAAGTGATTGTTATCTTAACACCTTGTTCCCCCAAAACTGTATTTGCATTTTTCAAAAGGAGGTTTCAATGATCCTTGAGGACCATGTGCCTTCAGCCCTGCAGATCATGCCACTGAATTTGTTACTATTTGCATTGTTCTTTCTATAATGACATTTATCAGATGCTGCTTTGAATTATTTAGTTTAATTACTCTGTCTTAATATACCTGAGTCAATTTGCTTGTTTTCACATTTTTTTTTCATGTTGGGAAATAATGTTAAAAATTTAGTGCTATTACTGCAATTGAAAAAAGATTACCTGAAAAGCAGCTTGAATTTCTACCACTTTCTTCTGAAGTACAGAAAAGCTGAAGTGATTTAACACTTTACTGGAAGTCAGAAGCTTTGCGATCATTTGACTATTTCTTTCAATTAATAACAAAGCTTTTTTGCAGTTTTCTTGATAAGCTACCAGATCCTTTAAAAAGATAAAAATATTAAAATAAGCATATTTTGGACAGCAGGACAAACAGAACCGACAATTTGGCAGAGTTTCTTTTATTCCTACTTTATATTCTATAAAATAATACTTATTTTTTTTCATCTGGTACAATAATGTTATGCTACAGCAACGATTATTTAAAGGCTATGATTCCATGCCCAGATAGTATTTATTGCTCTTAATGATTCTCAAAAATTGGTACAGAAACAAGATGCTCTGTTCTTTTAATGTATCATTTCTGGGGTGAAAAGTAATTATAGTTGTAACAGAAATCCACAAAATGCCAACAAGACTGACAAGTGTTCCTTATAACAAGTAATCAAACCCTAATATTTTAAATAAGTAAAATTTGTAAAATATTATACACTGAGATGAAAAAAACAAACCCTCCATACTGGTACATTAAAATATTTATTATTGGAATATAAGTCAATTGAAGATTTGTATTCTCAGCAAAACAGCAGAAACAAAACCATTAACTGAATATACTGCAAACCTGTGTTAAAATATCACAAATTCTTACTCAGCATAACATAAGATGTTGCCTGAAGTAATTGAAAAAGTAAACCTGGATCTTTAATGTTAGAAAATCTAATTAGAAAAAAATTAAGACATATGGTTTCATTATAGTAATGTTAGATCATTAGTGTCACATGCATTTGACTGCCTTCAAAGCTTTATTTGGATAATGTTTTTAGTAGAATGTCTCAAAAACTGCTTGACTGGCTGAAGTGGCAAAGAGTGTCACATTAGCATACAATTTCTATCAAAAAAAAATGTTGTTTGTGAAGAGGTTATTTTTAACAACAATTTATAATATTGTTTAGGGAAGGGATGAGCAGCTATGACTCTTTTACAACCTGTGGACTTCAACTCCAAGAATTCATGAGGTGAGACAATGCTGGCTCAGGAATTCTGGGACCTGAAGTTCACAGGTCATAAAGGGGCCATGGATTACCTATCCCTGGTTTAGGGCAATAGATCATATAATTCTCAACCTGAGCCCAGATGGATGGACATAAGTCATGATGGCCATTAAATGGGTCATCACATGACTGCCCATTTTACAATGGTTGGTCAACAATTAAGTGAACCTGTTTTATTCAATTAGTGCTTTTGCCAAATCCAGAAATAAAAAAAAAAACCACTGAAAATTGTGGTCATGTGGCAGTGGGACACTGCAAATGGCGATAAATGCAAAGTAATTGCCAATCACTCAAAAAGCAATCACGTGACCACCTGGGTGGGGGAGACTTGGGCCAGACACTGGACACTGAAACCAGCACATCAGTAATTCTGGGAAGTTCCAACATAACTTCAAATGTTGCTAAGCTACTGGTCATTTAGCAAGAGTTACTTGTACATATATAGACATTTCAGAGGAATTTGAAAGTTTCCCCAACAAAAACACAATGTTGCTTTTAATTTTCTTTTACTTCTTAAAATAATGAAATACAAAAAAGGTTGACATCATGACCAACAAATAAGAGGTAGTGAAAGGAAAATATCCTAAATATCATTTAATGAAAAGAATAAATTACCTGTGACAAAAGAAACTAATCAGTAGATTAAAGATTGATATAATAAAACAATATAATTGTTGAGCTTATGGTTAAATTTAACTATGCCACAATACATTGTGCCATCTATTAATTTTCAAAACATAGAGACCTTTCAAAAACAGATCACAAACTCATATCCTGAATCTGTTTTAATTCATCATTCAGTTACCTCATGAAACTGAATTATTAGTTTGAAATGCTATATCTAAACTAAAATTGCAGGTATTCAGAGGATGTTCAAACATCTGGGTCATACGAGTTGATTAACATGTATCTCAATTGTATATATTACCAAGTGGATATTTCAGATAGATAAAATTTCAGTCCACAATTGCTTACTATCTTTGGAGGTTCTCCAATAATCAAATCTTTTCTAGCTTCCTGAATTGCCAGAATTCCTGTAATGGGAACTTCTGCATGTTAGACATGGATGTTGCCCCCCCTTTTCAACTTCCGGTTTAATATAGACCAGTAAAAGGGAACTATGAGACTTAGAAATCACTTAAAATTTTGTTTACAGTTGAAAGTTATTCACAGATCAATTATTTATACTTTTTCTCCAAATAAATACTGAAACAAAACATATTCAGAGCATTCACATGAGAAATACCTGATGTTGTTGTTTAAAAACATGAGCAGGTTGGGCTTCAGGATCTAATACAGAAATAATTTCATTGATCTTGTCAAAAGATTCATGAAAATGTGTAATTTGTTTCTCTAATTCATCAAGATGAGGAAGTAATTCTTGTGAATCAAAGAGCACAACCGGGCAGAACTCCTTAGCCTAATAATAAGAGAAATATTTTTAAAACCATGTATGAAAATATAAAACAAATCTCTCTCACACAAATACATATAATGATTAGATATGATTTCTCTGTGTTGCTATAACTGTGCATAACTGTCTGTTTATATACATGTAGATATACATATCTATACAATGCAAGTTAAATCTCTTCCAAGTATTAACAGTTACTTAATTTTATGTTAATTTTCAAATATAGGTAGTCCTCATTTAACAACCAAAATTAGGACCAGCAACTCAGACATTAAGTGAAGTTGTCTTTAAATAAACTTGCAACTATGCTTATGGATTTTTAATTCAGCTTTCCTTTCCTTTACAGACTTGTGCAAGTTGGAAATTCAAGGATTGGTTGTAAAGTTACTTATTAATCTTTGTTATCACTGAAAGAGATTGCTAAATGAAAAAGTAGTTAAATGAGGGCTACCTATATAGCCAAGATGTCATTGGGTATATTTACATAAATAATATGTTTTTCTTCTAATATCTAGTAGTGGTCGTATATAGCAGTGGTCACCAACTTGTGGTCCGTGAGAAACTTTTGGTGGTTCACAGGGAAATCTGGAGATTATTTGATTTTTTTTATAGCGGTATGGTTCCTCTCTCTCTCTCTCTCTCTCTCTCTCTGACTCTCTCTGACTCTCTCTCTGTATCTCTCTCTCATTCTTTCTCTCTGTCTGACTCTCTCTCTGTATCTGTCTTTCGGTCTGTCTTTCTCTGTGTGTTGCTGTCTCTGTCTCTCTCATTCTCCCTCTCTCTGTCTCTCTTTGTCTCTCTCTCAAGCAGGAACAAATATCACACTGAAATGTGCAAAACTTAAAGAAA
>JANHFO010009071.1:0-11128 GCA_032468095.1 Pareas carinatus | reverse complement strand
ATACGAACAATTCCTGACCTTCGGACCTTCCACCGTGCCCTGAAGACTCACTATGCCCCGATCCTCCTATGCTAATTGGGGTTAGATGATATTAAATAGGGTTTTATTTTTTATTTTTTAAATCTGGATATCATTTTATTGTTCCCTTATAATCATTATTTAATGTTTTTATTATGTTTTTAGTTTATATATTTGTACCGTTCTCTTAATTGCCTGTAAGCTGCCCCGAATCCTTCGGGAGAGGGGCGGGATATAAATAAAAATTATTATTATTATATTTTTATTATCTATAAACAGAAAAAAATAAGAAACAGGAATATAGAAATACAGCACAGACTGACTCGTCTTTACAGGACAAGCTATTACATTCTGTAGTAAGTGTACTAGAATATTGTCTATGGGATTTCTTTTTAATGCATGAGGGTTAGTACATAACATATCACTTGAGTCAGCATGTTAATTTATTATTTATTCACAACAATAGAATGAATATGAATGTATTTTTTTCCAGCAGTATATTACCTGAAGTGAAGTTATACAGATCCTTTGATTTCCGAAAAAACATTATTTTCTAATATATTAATTTGTAACATAGGTTTAAAACTGCAGTAATGAAACATTATGACTTTTTAAAAGAATTCATGGTTATTTAGATGCTGTTCAAATTCAATCCGAATTCAGGTGGTGTTCATTTAATGATTCTTCATTCAGTGACTGTTCAAACTTACAGCAGTGCTTGAGGAAATCATACTTACAAGCTGATTTTGAAGTTCTAACTGTCACAGCATTCCCATAGTCACATGATCGCAAACTAGGAACTTGGCAACCAGCTTGCAATTATGATATCACAGCATCCTGCATTCACACAATCATCATTCATGATCTTCTCTGCCAGCTTCCAAATAAAGTTGACGAGGAAGCCAGAAAAAGGTCATAAGGGTGACCACGTAATGTGTGTAACACAGTGCAGGATTTGCTTAATAAAGTACCAAAAAAGTGGAATGCCACATTTTACAACCCCATTGCTTAGTGATGGAAATTCCAGCCTCACCTGTCATCATTAACTGAGGGCTACCTGTATATCTGTTCTTTAATAAGCATTGCAATTTCTTTCAAAAATAATAAAATGCAATGATATTATATAAAAAGTGTTGATATTATCTCAATAATCTTAAACATATGGTTTGTGGTTTTCATTTTAACACTATGATATTTTAAAACTGCAAGAAAATGTAAAATATTAATGATTATTTCTATGCATAATAACAATCATTGAAAAATGAACAAGGAACCTTTTAAAAGGTTATTGATTTTCCACCTCTCCCTAGTGTTTATTAGTTTAAATTATGCTGATTCATAAATGTTTAGTAAGTAAATACGTACAGCATGATAACTTTGGCAGTGTTGATACTCTCAAATAACATGGTTTTAAGAGTAAGGAGTAGCTAGATGGGCACATTTAATGGTGGCACAAAATTATTCAGGATAATAAGGATAAAAAAGAAGAAAAATACCCCAAGAAGGAAGTACATGAAAATATCAAAGGCAATTCAAAGTGCAAAAATATAGAACAATTACATTATTATCCATAAATATATTTATATAATAAACATAACATATTAAAATGTTATTTATAAATACTAATAGAACTTCACTAACAATGCGTGACCAGGAAATTGGTCCTTGAAGTGAGGTAAACAATTTAGAGAAAATGTCAACTCCTTCTGCAGCTCTCATAAAAAGCTAAATAGGCCATGTAATATTAGCAAAGAAACCCATACTAAATTTGCCAGGGTTGTCATGTCTTCATAACAATCTATGATGCAATCATACTTAACATTACTGTAGAACTCTGTATACTGTATACTGCTGTATCTCAAAAGGATTCAAAGAGCAGAAAAGATGGCTATCAACTTTGACATCTTTTTAACAGGTAAGACAAATTCATGGAGGATATATTTGTTTTAATTATTGTTCTCTTAATGTCTAGATCTAATGGTGTGGATGGTCCAATATTCAATGTATCCTTAATTGAGACTTTTTTCTTTACTTAAGTCCCAATAGACATTTTCCACTGTCCTCAGAATCAGAGGATGGACTTCTCCAGGTTTTATCCATAAACAATCAACATAAAAAATCCCAACATTATGGCCCCAAATGCAATTCTCTTAACAGCCTATATCTGCTTTATTTAAGAACTATATTAACAATTCAGTGGACTCTTCCCTGATGATAAAGCGTAACTGTTGTAGAAGATTTGTGCTTCCTATTTGTCTCTTCCAAGTTCCTGTCTTATCTTTATGTTATGGGTTTTTCCTTGGCTTCACACCTCTCATACCTCCTCCCATTTTGCTTTGTATTATGAATTCCAATTTGCTATCCTCTAATATGGACTCCAAGTATAGCAAGTCTATTAGTGAGTACTAACCATAATCTTCAACTGTTCTAACTATCCTCTAAAATCAGAGGCAAAATCTCTTCTGAAACAAAACCTGTGAATGAACATATCTTGGAACAATCTGCTCCTGATATAGAATTAGAATGTATTCACCAAGTGTGTCTGGACACACAATGAATTTGTCTCCAGTGTACATGCTCTATACTTACATACAGGATATAATTGACAAACTGTGATTACAACCATAAGGTTATATTTGACAAACAGTGATTACAATCATAAGATACATTCTTAATCATAAAATATATACATCATGTCATGTACGTATTAGGTCAAATTGACAGATCGTGATACTCATCATAAAATACATTCTTATATACTTATAATCCACATATGACTTGCTTTTAGAAAGGCAATGAAAAATCAACATATTTTCATGAGTGAATTTCGAGGGAGGGGAATTGACAGCCAATAGAGACATTGGTCATGGAGAGTTGGATGGAAGTGTGTGTGTGTGTGCGTAAAATAAGGTGTGTGTGATAAATAAGGAAATCATTTGGACAAACAAGAATACATCATTGTTCCATGGGATAAATTAATTAGATAGTTTCAATTTTCTGAAGATAAGGTGAAATCAGCACTATGCATATACAATCTGTGCACCAGCCTGAAATTTCTCTTGCTGTCATTCCACATATACTGTATCTCTGTCATATTTAGCAATAGTAGTGGCACTTAGACTTAATTTTACAGCAGCCTCTTAGTGGTTTAGAGTCAGCATACTATCCCCAACAATCTGAGTCCTCATTTTACTGACCTCAGAAGGATGGAAGGCTGAGTCAACCTTCAGCCCCGTCAGATTCCAGACTGCGGGCAGAATTTGCCTGCAATACTGAATTTTAACCACTGCACAACTAGGGCTCTTGTTCCAGGGCTATTTCTCCAAATTTTGCTCCAGAAGATTAGAAAATTATCCAGAGCCATTTGTAGGATTCATTCACTAACTTTTCCTAGTTGCATCCCTCTAGAAAGTGAGAGTATGATTTCAATAATGATATTTGTTCTTACTCTTACTAAGAGATTGATGAGGGAAGTGTTCAATAAGTGAATGAAAATCCAGAGCTTGTTTCCAGTCTCTGAGTAAAGACATGGCTACTTCCAATCTCTAAGTAGTAATGTAGAATATTAAAATATCTGTTAACTTTCCAAATCTAATAGCAGAATTTTGTACACTTTCTTCAAAGAAAATACAATATTGTGATATTCTAAAAATACCAATTAGAAAAATTCTGATATCATTTTGTTTACTTTTCAAAATCAACATAATTAATTATTCTTAACCAATATACTTTAGCTGAAAAATCAGTGGAAGATGAAGTGGAATACCCATGACTCAAATCAAACACAGCTCTATTAAAAGTGCTTCTCTTATATTGTTTTAACAATTAATCAAAACAACTATAATTTTCAACGATACTTGCTTTTTCAAAAAGAGAATAATAATTTTGAAAGACAAGTACATATAAACTTTCCTTTTCCTTTTAAGTTTCCTGTCCAGCATTAAAGAGGAAACACATGCTGTAGTGATAATAGCTCCCTCTATTGCTATACAAATATTAATTATGGGACAGTTTTGGTTCTAAATCACTTCAATGGGCAGAGCAATATTATCCAGTTTTCCTTTAGAGATAATACTCTCTTTTTACAAGTGACAGATCTCGTTTCAAGTCATCTGATTTGCTACTGATTTAGCATTGTTACTATATAAAAAGCAGATTAATGTATTACCTTGGCTAGATGTGTGTTGATCCATTTTGTGAAAGTCCGCTTTTGCACAGATTCTTGTTCATCTTAAAAAGGAAGAAAAAATGAAAAATAATTATAAACTGGTCTTCCAAACTCATTTCTCGAGCATCATGAGCAGACATGATCAATTTGGCTCTTTATGCACATTTACGGTAAGTACAGAGGAAGATGGCATGTGGTCTTCAGGATTTTTGATGTCAGTACCACTACAGGAATTCCTTGACTATTGACTAGTCACTTAACAACAGTTTTAACTTATAACAGACTTTTCAATAGCTAGATACAACCCATTTTTGAAGCTACAATGGTTACACACACCATTGCAGAGGTTGTCCCAACATTCTATGACTTCTCACAGTTCTATGGCAGCCATTTTCTCAAACAGATAAAGGCTTTCCTGTAAACCTTTAAGCAAAATCACAATTGATTTAACTACAGCTGCAGAACATTTTAGTTGGTCCTATATCAGACTGAGTTATTTAGTTTACCTTGCTTTTATTTCAACTGAAATAAACTATAGCTAGGAAATTTATACCACAAACTAAACAAAAAACAAATAAGCTGCAAAACAGTTGTATTATTATTTATAAAAATATCAGGTAACAGGATATGAATAGGAGAATATTATTCCAGCAAGCAACAACTTGATACTGAAAATTATTAAGCCTGAGATCTTAACATCCAGCTCAGATTTATCACCCATCAGAAAAGAACTTGCTGAGTTCTTCCATGTAAAAAATATTGTTCTCATTCATAGGAAGTTCTACTTTGAGTTCCTTAAATAACATTTTTGTGTATGGCAATCAGCTTTTTATATACAATTTGATACCTGCATTTCCTAGGGATATGGTAGTTTGACTTCATTTTGGGATCAGACAAAGCTCTTTACAACGTCATGGAGTGATACCAACTGGTTTTCCTTAAAAAATTGGGATCTACCAGTTTATCCTCAGGATTCTGAGAAACACAGTTTCCAAACTTTCTTCTGAGGACAGCCAAAAGAAAATCTACTTTCTGAAGCAGCTTGTCTAATGTTACTGTCATTTTGATATAATGTCTGGAGGTTTTCCAACACTTGGACAATGTTATGCTATCCATTCTCAATTAATGCTTGAAGGTCACAACCACAATAAAGTACATTTGAGGGAAGTATCCATTGCCTCTTTTCTCAGCAAAACACATAAGCAGATAAAAATAGATAACACAAGTATAGAGACCATGTTATTGAAACTTTGGCTAATTCAAAGTGTAAAATCAACCATGACCATTTTCATTCATTCACTTCTGCAATTGTTCTCGGTCTTTCCTATCTTAAGTTCCCCCATCTCTATCAAACTGTTATAACCAAAACAAAAAGCGAAATCACCTGTTTATAATTTTAATTGTTAACTTCTAATCCTGCCTAGATTTCTTATGCCTCCCATCTCTGATAAACATATAACTGATTTAGAGTCACTGCATTAATGTTTAATATCCCAGTGCATTCTCAGAATTCAAAACTCAAGTAACGAATTAGATAAAACGAATTGAACTAGGCGCATGCACAAAAAGAAAATCACGTTTGTCCCTTGCCCCCATTTATTCTTTTGTTTTTATGGTAGACAATCATCTAGATATTGAATAGATACATTAAAATCTCCTTCCGGTCAAGTTTAGCCGCTTATGTCTATAAGGACACTGCCACATAGTTTTCATTGCACCAATACATAAGTGATTTATTTATTTGTGGGATTGTTAATGTGGTATTTCCTAATGGCCTTTGATCTAACTAAGTAGGTCTAGCCCTGCTTTGCTTTTTGAGATTCGCCAAAGCCAATTACAATGTTCATGAATAAAAATACATACTATTAAATCTGGAGAACCTCGATTACAGATAGCCCTTGACTGACAACCATATTTGAGCCTGAAATGATGGTTTTAAATCATTGCAGTCATTAAAAAGGTCACCATGTGACCACATCCAATTTTATGACCTTTTTTCCAGCAGTCATTAAATGAATCAATTTTACCTGATGGGCATTTTTTGCCTGAAATTGGAAATAAATGTCGGAAACAGGCATAAACCATAAGAAATCACAGTTATGTGAGCACAGACCACTGCAAATGGCCAAAAAGATGAGCTGGTTGCTGTGTACAGCTATCATAACTTCAAAATGAGTCATAAGTAGATTTGCGGGGTGGCTGTTGTAACTCTGAATGATCGCTAAGCAACCAGTCATATGTCAATAACTATCTCTACAAAACACAGGAACTACTATTGTGCTTCTTTCTATTTCAGAAAACAAAGGAAAAAAAACTATACTTTTTTTCCTGAACACAGTGTATTTGTTTCATTGACTTTGGTACTTTGAGAACTGTCCCATAAACAGACTCTAAATCAGACAAGATTTTACCAAGGAAACCAGAGAAATTTCTTTCTCGGTGTTGCCATGACAATAAGTGTCTCTCTCATGGTTTTCATTCTTACGGCTTTTCAGCAAAAGGAGCAAGTTTCACAGGTTTTTCTTTCCTGACTAATAGCACTGCATCCATAGCTTGTTCAGTTGATAATGATCTCAATATAATTGGGCCCTGAAATACGCAGATAAGAAATTAAAATATAGTTCATGCCTTGATCTCATAGTAGACCTTAACGTAGGATCGCCTTTCACACAACCGCTGCAGATACCCCATGGTCACATGATCAAAATTCAGATGCTTGGCAACTGACTCATATTTATGATGGTTGTAGTGTCCTGGGGTCATGTGATCATCTTTTGCAATCTTCTAACAAACAAAGTCAATGAGGAAGCCAGGTTCACTTAACTGTGTTACTAACTTAATGGCTTCAGTGATTCACTTAACAACTATGACAGGAAAGTTTGCAAAAAAAAGACCAAAATTCACTTTAACAACTATTTTGCTTAGCAACAGAAATTTTGGGCTCAATTGTGGGCATAAGTCAAGAACAACCTTTACTGGGGTATGGAAATTATATAGCATTAAAAACCACGCTGACTTCAATAGTCTGGAGTTCTAGGCCAAAGGAGCTATGTATAAATGCATAAAAAGCCATTCTTCACCATAGCTCTGACACAACGTTGATATATTTAATGTAATCTATATAAATTGATAAACCGCCTGTTTCTAAGTAGCAAGTAGAAGGCAGATTGATTTTATATCACTTCCTGTCTTGTTGGAAACAAAGCCTAACTCAGATCACAATTTATAGTCAGGATATAGTTGTTGCCCACTTTCATGAACCAGCAGCAGATAAAAAGATTTGCAGCGCATGCTGCATTTCTCGATTATGGCAAACATGCATGTCTGGTTTAGCTTCCTTATATTCCTTATATTTCTTTTAATTACCTTTCAAAACTACAGGGGGCTAAATAGCTTTGACGATCAACACATAAATCAGATCATGTAACATCAATGAGCACTTCCAAGAAACTGAATTCTAAGGACTGAGAAAAACCAAACGTAAGATTCTGTTGTAGAATTTTGAAAGCCTTGGAACATTAATGATTGGATCATTTTTAAAGAAAAATTTTAGTGCTATAGGACAATATTTAAAATAATTAAAATAAACACAATAGGTATGATATCTTATTTACTTTTTTATTTATCTATTAAATCTCTATGCTGACCAGCTCACCAAGGGGACTCTGATGGGTATACCGTGTTTCCCCAAAAATAAGACACTGTCTTATATTAATTTTTACACCCAAAGATGAGCTAGGTCTTATTTTCAGGGGAGGTCTTATTTTTCCAACGAGGCCGCTCAGAAACGGAAGTCCGAGGCCTTATTATCGGGGAGGTCTTACTTTCGGGGGATGCCTTATATTTCAGTGAGAGGCAACACTGTAAGTAGGTCTTATTTTCGGAGGATGTCTTACTTTCCGGGAAACAGGGTAGTTATGTTTCCGTCTTCTCTCATCCTTTCTTCAAACTTACCTCCATTTAAAAAAAAAAAAATTCAAAGTATTAAAAAAATACTTTCTCCATGCCGAGTATTAAGACAGTAAGCTATACACACTAAAGGGTC
Source organism: Pareas carinatus (assembly GCA_032468095.1). Taxonomy (NCBI): domain Eukaryota; kingdom Metazoa; phylum Chordata; class Lepidosauria; order Squamata; family Pareidae; genus Pareas; species Pareas carinatus. The sequence continues at coordinate 2,897 of JANHFO010009071.1, read as the reverse complement.
ACAACTATGAAAAAGAGGATAGAATGAAACAAAATATCTTCATATTATTTTTTCATGTTCCCTGCCATCATCTATCAATGCAGCAAGTGGTACTATATTGTACTGTTTGAAAGCATCTATAACAGTGATGGCTAACTTTTTAGGCAATGAGTGCCTGGATGAGTCACAGCTAATGAGTCGTGACATCATCGCCTGGCGCCGCTATTCTCTTTCTGAGCATGTGCATGGCCCTGTGACATCATTGCCTGGTTCCGCTACTCTCTTTCTGAGCATGCTCAGCTCTGGGCCGATGCTGGGGCGACTTGGCTCATGTGCCAACAGAGAGGGCTCTACGTGCCCACTGTGCTACGCATGCCATAGGTTTGCCATCACTGATCTATAATATGCCTCACATTGTAAGTATTAAGCTTAAGCAAACTGCAAGGATGGCTTGTTAAATAAGTCTCATAATACATATCACACACCAGTCAAAGTGAATCATACCACATCACAGCTTAATACAATCTGTCAAATGACAGATAAATATTACCCGTTTTGTAGAAACACAGGAGGGCGATCTAAATCAGTCAGGTTTATCTGTAACAGCAACAGTTTTCAATATCAGACGAGATTCACATTTCCAAATGTGGCTTCCTCCAGATGCTTAGGTTTTCAATTCCTGTAAATTCCCTTCTACCATCCTTCAATTTATAACTGTGTTGGGATTTATGAAGGTTAAAGTCAAGCACATCTGGAGAACACCAAATATGGGAAACTGGAAATTGGTCTTAATGTTCAAGGGACAAGAAAAGCATTTTGAATGTTGGCATAAAACAGAAAGTAATAGAAAGCAATGCTAAAGTTACAAATTTTCTAATTTCTGAGTAATCTGCAAAGGTGACAATGGCCCCCAAAAGCATATTTCCCTGTCTATATTACATGTAACAAAAGCATACCTTACAATGGCTGCATTTTTTTAACAAGTAAAGGTCACGACAGACATGTCAATCAAACTTTTAAAAGACATGCATGGTATTTATAAATATTTGATCATTTACCAATAGCACCAAACCCAATCACATGCTCAGTTATTAAATTCGTCTGGGGAAAAAAGCTCAAAAAGATAATCTCAGGGTGAATAAATATGACAGGCTTGCCTCCATTACTTGATTTTGGCAAGTCAGACTACTGTATGTTTGATTATTCCCATAGTAGTAAAAATTCTGATAAAAGTTGTAATGGTTGTTCATGTTTTTTTTTAAATGAACAATTCATAGGATGAATGGGTGACTTTAAACATCTTGAGATATGTGTGGGGAACAGCAGAAGCAGTTAGCCATCTTGATTTTTAGAACAGAGAGAACTGACAATTATTATTTAGATTAGCTGTAGGCTGGATCCCTTGTAAAGCCTGTAGATGCTGCTGCCTGCAATGCTACTGTATGTGATGTCAGTTTGCTATATAGTATAGCTGCATTTATTCACTGTTCAAGTGTCAGTCATGTTCATTTGTGTGTTTAATATTACAAAATCATAACCTATCCAGTATTTTCTCAATTGAAATTAAACTTCATAGTGCTGTCTGGAATAACACTTAAGAGACAGTTAGGATCCTTATTTTCCTAACAACTACTGAATCCCTTTTCGCTTCTCAGTGTTCAAAGATCTACTGAATGCGTTAGAATGCATTATTTGAAGACAAACTGTTCTTTCAGTATTTAGCCAATGTGGGAAAGTACTCTTTCTTATTGTCATTGTTAGAAAAGCAAACAGTATTTCATAAACAAACATGCCCAAACATGTCTTCCTGGGTATAATGCCATGGTAGGCAGAACACAGATAATTTATGCTTCTATTGTATACTTTCTGTACTTCAGAGGTTTGTTAGCACTTCATATATAATTTCTTATCAGCACTGATTTATTTGCAATGCAGAATATGATGAATTTAATTTAAAATACATTGAATCAGGTACCATGGAAATATACAGTATATTTAGTTCAACAAGTTTAATTCCCGAATAGATGTCTTTCTAGTAGGTTAGTATACTTTCACCCCAATGGAAGCTTTATTCAACAAAGCAAACAGCAGGAAGGGATGAATATATAATACAAATTGGGATTTCAGTAAAATAGACGGAAGGGATTAAAGTTTCTTAATCCCACATGTTGAAGCAATCTGGACTGAATCACGGTGCATGTAGTAGACTTTTTAAAAAGCTGCTGATTGCACAAATGTCCTTCCAGTTAGTTTTAGGGTATGAAGGCATGGCATATAAACATAAAATAATATTAAGCATATTTTTTCATCAGTGCTACCATGGAAAAAGTCACATGTAATTAAATAACTTCTAGAGTTGATACTTTCTTACAGAGGGAAATCCTGATAGGGACAAAAAGTATGCCTTTTAAAATAGACAGACAGACAGACAGAGTCACTCACTCACTCACGGATAGATTATTGTCTTCACTACCCCTATGATTCTCTGAAACTGAAATTACAAAGAGAGAGAATGTAGTTTCAGAATTTCCTCACTGTTTCTAATGGTAGGCGAAAAACTGATTGTAATCTCAAAAATAAATCACCTCCTGCAGTTTAAACTACATGATTCAGTTTGAAAAACATTTTACCAGAAAATTCTCCAAAACTCTCCCTGCCAATATTTTTGAAATTGTATGATGATTCAACATGAAGAGCCAGTTCAATTCAGTTCAAAGTGATGTAATCATATTCCTACATCAAACTGATTCAGTAAATCAAAGCATCAAAATGCTTTAGTAAATTCATGAATTAAATTGACTGGGTGGTTTGATTGAAACATTGAATCAATTATGAACATGGGATCATGTATGATTTGGAAAAAATATAAAACTAAAGTACCTTTCTATGGAAGAAAACAAACTTGACTTGAGAAATTT
>JANHFO010009070.1:16267-28668 GCA_032468095.1 Pareas carinatus | reverse complement strand
TTTGCTAGCAGAATGCGGTCCTGTAGATAGCTGGGTCCTAAGCCATGGAGCACTTTAAAGGTCATAACAAGCACCTTCAAACGCACCCGGAAACCCACAGGCAACCAATTCAACTCACGCAGGAGGGGGGCCACATGGGTCCTGCAACTGGCCCCCATAACCACCCGCATAGCCGCATTTTGTACCAATTGGAGTTTCCGGATGCGTCCCAAGGGGAGCCCCATGTAGAGAAAATTACAGTAGTCCAGACGGGCTGTGACGCGTGCTTGAGTGACTGTCCACATGGCGTTGTGATCTAAGAAGGGGCGCAACTGGTGCACCAGGCGAACCTGGTAAAAGGTCCCCCTGGTGATGGCTGCCACATGGTCTACTAAGGACAGCCATGCATCCAGGAGGACGCCCAAATTGCAGACCCTTTCTATGGCGGTCAAGGACTTGCCCCCATAGCCAGCAATGGAACAAGCTGGCTATATTGCGACACCGGCAGCCACAGCCACTCGGTCTTGGAAGGATTGAGCCTAGGTGTATTGAACCCCATCCAAATCCACACGGCCTCCAGGCACTGGGACATCACTTCGATGGCATTGTTGGGGTGGCCTGGGGTAGAGGTATATAGCTGAGTATTGTCAGCGTATTGATGGTGCTCCACCCCAAAGCCACGGATGATCTCACCCAGCGGCTTCATATAAATGTTGATCAGGAGAGGTGAGAGAACTGACCCCTGAGGCACTCCAAAAGAGAGGCCCCACGAGGTTGTCAACACTGTTTGCATCCGGCCAGAGAGGTAGGAGGAGAACCACCGATAAACAGTGCCTTCCACTCCCAACCCCCCCAACCGGCGCAGCAGGATATCATGGTCGATGGTATCAAAAGCCGCTGAGAGGTCTAACAAGACCAGGATAGAGGAACAACCCCTATCCCGGGCCCTCCAGAGATCATCCACCAATGCGACCAATGCCATTTCCATGCTGTACCCAGGCCTGAAGCCGGACTGGAGCGGATCTAGATAGACAAATTCATCCAGGAACCGAGGAAACTGTCATGCAACCTCATTCTCAACAACCTTCACCATAAAGGGGAGGTTGGAGACGGGACGATAATTATTTAAATCAGCTGGGTTCAGTGAAGGCTTCTTGAGGAGGGGCCACACCACCGCCTCCTTCAAGACGGTAGGAACGACACCCTCACCCAAGAAAGCATTCACAGCAGCCTGGAGCCAGCTTTGTGTCACCTCCCGGGAGGCCAGCACCAACCAGGAAGGGCATGGGTCCAATAAACATGTGGTTGCCTTCAGTCGCCCCAAGATCCTGTCCATGTCCTCAGATGCAACAGTCTCAAACTCATCCCAAACCGTTTCAAGACCTGCATCCGTCACTTCGTCTGGACTAGTCCAGTCGGAGTCCAAACCCTCCCGGATCCGTGCAATCTTCTCCTGGAAATAACCTCCAAACTCCTTTGCGGAACCCTGCGAGGTGTTGTCCCGTCCCCCCCAAATAAAGGAGAGAATGGGCCACCCCAAACAGGGTAGCAGGGCAGTTATCCGCAGATGCGATCAGAGTGGAGAAATAATTTTTCTTAGCCACCCTGATCATGCCCACATAGGCCTTAGTAAAGATCCCAAGAGAGGATCGATCAGAAACGGAACGGTTGGACCTCTAACTGCTCTCTAGGCATCTTTTCCAGCATTTCATCTCCCTCAGCTCCTCAGGAAACCAGGGAGCTGGGGCGGCTCGACGCCGGGTCAGAGTCTGCAAAGGCACAACCTGGTTGAGGGCAGCATCCGCCCCCCTATCCCAGGCGGCTTCGAGTTCCTCAACCGAGTTGTGGATCAGGACATCTGGGAATGGCCCAAGCTCCGTCTGGAATCGCTCAGGGTCCATCAGGCACCTGGGGTGGAACCATTTAATTTGTTCTTCCTCCCTGCAGCGAGGTGTGGTGATAGAGAAGTCCAACCAATGCTCCGACCATGACAGGGGCTCCATGACTATCTCCCCTAAATTTTGCCCATCCAACCACTGTCCAGAGGTAAAAACCAGGTCCAGGTTCAGGTTCAGTGGGTCCCTGAATTAATTGGGTCAGGTCCATGGTCATCATGGTGGCCATGAACTCCAGAGCCACTTCAGATGTCTCGCCCGCAGATGGCAGGTTGAAATCTCCCATAACTAAAAGTTTGGGACTCTCAACCGCCACCTTGGCGATGATATCGAGTAGCTCAGGCAGGGCTACTGACACGTGGCAGGGAGCCAGGTACGCGATCAGCGCACCCCTCTGCCTCCCAGGGCCCCACTTCACCAGGAGGGACTCACAACCAGCCACCTGAGGAACAGTGGTCTCCCTTGGCAAGAACTCCTCCCTAATTAGAATGACCACACACCTGTCCCTCAACAGGGCCCATGGTGGATGGAAGGCACAGAAACCTGGTGGGCACATCTCAACAAGAGGGATCCCTCCTTCCTGACCCAACCAGGTCTCCATGATTCCTGCCAGGTCCGCTCGCTGCTCCTGAACCAACTCACAGATAAGGGGGGCTTTGTTAATCATGGACCTGGCGTTACATAACATCAACTGTAGGCCCTGGGCCTGGAAGCCTGTACCACTCAGATCACAGGATGAGCAATGGGGGTGGGTGCATGCCATCGCTATCATATGTCAGGAACGCGCGCCCTTTACCGGATTTGGCCCCCTGCTCCTGCCATATCTGCCCCTCCCCCACACAACAGAGATATTATTCACTACACCCCCTGGATCCCCGCCTTCCAACTCCCAGTGCCTCCCTGCCATGCCTTGGCCTAAAAGATAGCCTCTCACACCCTTCCACTCCAGTAAGATACCCCCCACCCACACCCCTTAAGACTTTGTTTAAAAAACTCCTTATATGGGAAAGGCATTAAATTGCCATTTAAACCTGAGAAATTAATGCTCATTGAAGGTTACCTTGACTCTATGTAATGACAGAAAACTAAGCCAGATCAAATTAAATAGGTATGATATATACTCCCTTGGAAGAGAGTTGTATGCAATAGTGGAGAATATCTGTAGCTCGGGTGCAGGATGAGAGTGGAGGTTCGCTCTATGAGCTTGTGGGTTGGTTTCTGAATGTTTCGTTATCAGGCTAGGCAACATCTACAGCAGATTTCTAGGGGATGTCAGTATTGGTGTTCTGTTTATAAAGTCCTGGTGTGGTCAGTAGGTGTTGTGATGGGCTGGCCACCTTGGAAGAGGGTCTAGTGATGGGTCCTGTGTGGAGTCAGAGATAGATCACATATGGAGATGGACTTGTGATGTTTCTTGTGATAAAGAAATCAGGTGAGAGGTGTTGGAAGGTGAAGTGCTGGTTGTGGAGGTTGTGGGCTGGTTGAAGGTTGGTGCTGTCACTGTTTGATTGTGCATTTGATTTCAATTCGCAGGGCTTCATAGACTGGTCAATATGTCTATTGGTGGAATTACTTGTGGAGTGCCAGATTTCAATAAACTCATGGGCATGGTGGGATGTAGCATGGCTGATGATTTCTGTATTGCTCCAATTGAATTGGTGTTGTTCAGTGTCTATGTGGGTAGCAATGAGGGATTTGAAATCGTGGCGTTTGACTGCCAGCTGATGTTGTGGATCCTGGCTTTTTGTATCTGTCCATTAGAAAAGCAATCTCTATTCCCCAATAAATTAATTCCTTGGTGACTTGTTTAATAGGACCATTTGAATACTGTAGAAATGTGTATGTGCCTTATAATCAGATAAAACATGTTTGTAATAATATGCAGATTGATTGTATTATGCTCAATGTTTTCATCTTGAGACTGACTTGAAACTACAAAGCTCATGATCAGCTGATATTTCCCAACCTTTGTAATCTCTAGCTTGATACACACACCTGTGATGACGAATGCTTTTTCATAGCAGAAAATGAAAGCATATATTATGATGAAAATGCACAATCTTCCTTGTTTTATTTTGTTTTATTTGATTAGGAGCATCATTTCATTGATTTCATTTTCTCCCAAAGCTGTTGCTAACTATAAAGAAGGATGCTTCATATATGTTTCATGATTTCCTTCCACAGTTCAGAGCAACCTAAGCACAGGAAGGAATTTAAGTCAGGCAAAAAATACAAGCAAAGTAAATATTATTTGGATCTTTTCATCCCCTCTATTAAAATTGCTAATGCCATTTTATTAAAAGAAACATAATAGCTTGGGAAATTTATTTCCACATTTTTATCATAATATGTACTTTGGCCATCAAGGTGTGTGTAAATGTTCCTCTTCCCCCAAAATTGACAGCGATAGTTCATACTTTTTCCTCACCAATAATCATCTGACAGAGTATGACACCTCCAAAGCTCTATAAGTTACTCTGAACAACTTCAACCCCATTATGTCTCTTTAAAACTTCTTTCTTGTTCCTTTGGCAGCTTAAAAATCTCCAGAACTGAAGCTTTGTTGGGATAACTTTTTTCTTTGTTCTGCTATCCTGAGCTTCCAGCAGATGAAATCAATCAGAGTGACTAATGCACTTATAGGCTATGTTACAGCTTATGCCAACCACATTTGCTTTTGTCTTAACTGCCTTCAGCTTCAGTTGACTCATGCAAACTTCTCCTTTGGCCACAGCTGGATGAATTCATTTGGTTCACATGTCCATTTTTATTTCCCAAGTTATGATAGTTATAGAAATGAAGTTATTCTCTGAAATTTGTACTTTTCCAAATTTTGTGATGTAGTTCTCAGTACTGAAAATGTACAGAAAAGTCTGCATATTAGCAGAATGAGTGAACCAGAATAAAACTATTAATGAACTCCAGTCTGGTTAGGATTACTGATTATGATAAAGGCATCTATTAGGGAAAAGGATATATAAAGGAAGCATACATCAGGATGTCTAGGAATATATATAAGTATAGAAGTTTTCCATTCAGGCATTTTAAGCTATTTAGCAAACTGACACAACACAGAATGAGAGGAATTTGACATTGTGAATGTGAGAAATAAAGGAAACCTGAAATAAACAGTAAAAGTAATGGTAAAAGTGTTCCTGAGGGTTTTATTCCATTAGTCATAGCCACGTTTAGAGGGTGATGCACATCTTTGTTTTACCTAGTCATTGAGCCAGTGCTGTCTGAAGTGTATTGGTGTGACCAGCATGATATGCCAAAGTGCAAACCTTACAGTGAAACATGGAACAGTGTTACTTTCCCACCGAAATGAACCTATTTATCTACTTGCATTTTACCTGCTTTTGAACTGCCAGGGTGACAGGAGATGAGGCAGCTGACAGGAGCTCACTCTGTCACACACTAGTAGGACTTGAGTCTATTAAGCCAATGAACCACCATGCCTAACAAAATGGACAGATTCATCCACTTATCTACTAAATAAACAGAAGAGTCATTAGGAGAATCATTATTACATGCCCCTAGTAGCCACCTGATCCTATAGGCTCTCTATGAACACAGGTAGCCTCATGTAACCAATCAATAAAATACAGTAGTTTGTAGAAACATACACTGCATAGTTCTATACAGTAGTCCAGAGAAAGTAGCTAATTTCCTTGCCTGAATTTTTTTTTAACTAGCAGCCACATGATAAACTCCAGATTGTGATGAAAACTTGCAATTAATGGTATCAAACATTCTTAAAGAACTCATGAGAAAAACAATGACTAATTCCCCTCTTGATTTGTATTTCTGGGAAGAAATAAACAATGGCTTTCTCTTCTTAGTTTTTCCTCTGTGTCCACAATACAAATTGCAAATAAATTCTTATCTGAAATATTTGTCAGCCTCAAACTTCTTGGACTTGGTTTCTTTAAAGGCAAATTGCATTCTAAATCAAACATTTACATTCTTAATTTTGGTTCATTTTTTAAAATCATATTCCCTTATGATAGATACCAATTGGGCAAAATGGTCTTAGTGATCCTCCCATGACGAGTGGGTCCCCCTTCCTTCTTGCTAGTGGATGGGCCCTTTCTGCTGAACTATCCAGAGAGACAATGGATGGGAAGCTAACAAAATTCTGCTACTTCAGCTCTTCACTCTGTCTGCAGAAAGAGCAAATGAATCAGCACTTATAATAAGGAGGAGGAGAAGCGTCAAGGCTGGGAAACACCACGAGTCAACAAACGTTTTGTTCTTTCAAAATCATGAAAAAGGAACAAATAAATATCCATAATGGCATTGGTTCTCCTTCTGGGTGGATCTCCTAGGTTTGAGGAGTTTTAAGAGCCGTGGTGGTGCAGTGGTTAGAACGCAGTATTGCAAGCTAATTCTGCTGACTGCCAGGAGTTTGATCCTCACCAGCTCCAGATTGATTCAGTTTTCCATCCTTCCGAAATTGAAAACCCGAGAGCCCAGGTTGTTGGGGGCAATATAGTGACTCTGTAAACTGCTTAGAGAGGGCTATAAAGCACTGTATTGTGGTATATAAGTATTATTGCTATTGCTACTTGGATAATAAAAAAATGAAAACAGGAAGTGACATTAGTAGCAACATTACTAATGGTCTCCCAAAATTCTTCACCCAATTTGTGGGCAGAAAAAGATGCAGACCATTTAATTGTACTTCCAAGAGCAGACAAAATAAGTAGGTCATGGTTTCTCATAGGTGGAAGTTTCTAACAGTAATAGCATTATCAAAATTTCTTTGTCCACATATACGTACTTATATACATATATAAAAACTGTTAGATCCATATAAGGATCTGGGAGGGGATTTCCCAGGGTGGGAAATCCCCAACCCGGGATTGGATACTATTGTATTTTAAAAGTACTATAAATAGCCCTGCCAGGCAGTTTAAAGCCAGTTCTATTGTAACCACCCTATTGAAATAAAGTATCACAAAGAGCCTCCCTGCCTTGTCCTTCGAACCCGACTATCGGCTACTTCACTGGCAACGAGGGCCACAGGACAACAGGCAACGACGCTCCACCGATCCACAACCAACCACAGCGTGACAACCTCGGCAATCGCTAAACGCGCGAAAGTCAAACCGCGGTTTTTCTACGCCGGAGGAACGACGTAGCATGGCAAGTAGCCTCAAAAACAAATTCCCTTCGACCCAACCTTTCGTCCTGAGACCGAAAATTGGCAAGAGTACATTGAGTGGTACAATTATTATTTGGAGGCAAACGAACTCTTGGACTTGCCCGACAAAATCATGAGGAACCTCTTCCTCAGTCACTGTGGGCAAGCCGCATTCCGTGCCGTGAGGGCCATCGCCGTGCTGCATCCAGCCAATTCAATCTCGTGGGCGGAGATGGTCGAGTGTTTGCACAGGCATTTCATGCCACCTCCCGCGAAGCTCGTCAAGCGATTTGAGCTCCGCCACAGGAAGCAACTGCCGGGCAAATCCATAAGCGCCTACCTGGAAACACTAAGGTCGATCGCAGTCCATGGGGAATTCCCAGTCGTCGACGAGGTCATCCTTGACCAATTCGTCTATGGCCTGAGAGACAAAAGCCTCAAGCGACGCCTAATCTCAAATCCTAAGATCACACTCACGATCGCAGTCGAGGAAGCACGAACGGCGGAAACGTCGGTCACAGCGGAGGCCCAGATGCCTAAGATCCCGGACGACAAGAGCCGTCACAGCGAGAAGACCCACCGAGTCCGCCACGAATCTCCCTCAGAAACCTCCTCAGGCCCCAGCAACGAAGAGGAGGTCAACAAAACCTTCCGCCGCCATGAGGACTCGAGACTCAGATGCCCAGGCTGTGGCAGAGGCCACACGAGGGGAACGTGCCCCTTCAAGGATGCAATGTGCCACAGCTGCGGGAAGAAGGGCCACATCAGCTGAGCCTGCCGAGCACGAGACCACTCGCCACGGCCGCGAACCTGCGACTACTCCCCCCGGCCATCATATGAGAGACATCGCACCGACCAAGGGAACGCGCACCGGGGAGCATCGCACAAACAACGACCTGACCAGCGAAAAGCCACAAGTCAACAAACACCGTCAGGGTATCTGCGAACAACAATGCATCAACCAGAAGGAAACTCACAACAACGGTCCAAATCTACAACCAACCTTGCGAGATGGAGATCGACTCCGGCTTGGGAGTTTCCACCATTGCCTGGAGCAACCTGAAGGCGATGAAGCCCGACATCCGGCGATCAGACATTAAGCGGACGAAGGTCGCATTGTCCGACTACCAGGGAAACTCAATCCCTGTCCTCGGCAACATAGAAGTACCCATGAGCTACCATGAGATCAGCCAGACGCTCCCGATCTACGTGGTCAAGGCACGCCTACAAACTCTGTTGGGGCTGGACTGGTTTGGGGCATTGGGCCTAGAGGTCGCGGGGGTGCGAAGCGTCAGAACTCAAGCCTTCGACGACCTAATCCAGGAATTCCTGGACGTCTTCAGCAAGGACTTAGGCAAGTATAGAGGGACCCCTATCTCTTTTGCCCTAGATCCAGCCATAGCCCCCGTCCGCCTAAGGGTGCGCAGAGTTCCCTTTGCATTGAAACCCAAGGTAGAGGCGAAGCTAAATAAATTGATCCAGCAAGGGATCTTAGAGGCAGTGGACCATGCCAGGTGGGAGATCCCCATCGTCACACCGCTCAAGAGCGACGGGTCCATCAGGATTTGCGCCGACTACAAGGGCACTCTTAACAAGGCCTTGCAGCCGAGCGCCTATCCGATCCCGGTTGTCCAGCATCTACTACACTCCCTGGGACCAGGAAATTTTTTTTGCGAAATTGGTCTTGGCCCAGGCGTACCAACAATTACCGGTAGATGCTGAGATAGCAGACGCTCAAACCATTGTAACACACAAGGGCACATTCCGGTGTAAACGCCTACAGTTCGGAGTCAGCGTGGCACCAGGGATTTTCCAGAGCGTCATGGAAAGACTGCTCCAGGGAATCCCTGGCACGATTCCATACTTCGACGACGTGCTGATCACAGCACGCGATGAAATCCAGCTCAAGGGGAGGCTGAGAAAAGTCTTAAGCAAATTCAGGGTGGCGGGGCTGCACCTCAAATGTGAGAAATGCATCTTAGGGGCACGGAAGGTCACCTTCCTAGGCTACAAGATCGACGGGGAGGGAATCCACCCTACCACAGACAAGGTCAGGGCAATCAGAGAAGCCCCAACGCCCCAAAACAGAGCGCAACTGCAGGCATTCCTGTGTTTGCTCAACTTCTACAACTCCTTTCTTAAAGGAAAGGCAACAGTAGCAGAACCATTGCACAAGCTATCGGGGAGCAAGACACCATGGACTTGGGGAACAAACGAGGACAGGGCATTCCAGGGCGTCAAAGACCTTCTCTCAGAGGACACATTCCTAATGAGATACAACACGACACTACCTGTATATCTAACGTGCGACGCCTCACCATTCGGAGTGGGATCAGTCCTTAGTCACAAACTTCCGAGTGGAGAGGAGGCCCCCATAGCCTTCTACTCGCGCACACTCACGAAACAGAAAGGAACTACAGCCAGTTAGACAAGGAGGCACTGGCCTTACTGGCCGGAATCAAAAGATTTCACGAATACCTCTTTGGTAGGCACTTTACCCTGGTCACAGACCACAAACCACTATTGGGGATCCTAACAGGAGATAGGCCCACACCTCTGGCACTATCCCCCAGAATGATGAGGTGGACCATCATGCTAGCAGCATATAACTACACATTAATCCACCACCCCGGGCCCCAATTGTCACACGCAGACGCATTGAGCAGGTGCCCCATTCCAGAATCACAGAGCAAGGGGGACACCGAGGACACCATCCTTATCATTGACTGCCAGAAACACGGCCTAATCACCTCCAAAGAGGTGGCAGCACACACAGACAAGGACCCAGTGGTCAGAAAAATCCTGAACTGGACACTGAGGGGGTGGCCAGAAGGGGAGGTGGAGAAGGAATGCAAACAATTCCTCCACATCAAGGAAGAGCTCACGTCTCACCAGGGATGCCTACTAAGGGGCGACAGGGTAGTTATCCCTAGGCAGCTGCAAAGAGGAGTCCTCGAGACACTATATAAGGGACACCCAGGCATAGTCAAAATGAAGGCCCTGGCCAGGAGCTACGTATGGTGGCCAGGTCTGGACAAAGAAATCCAGCAGTGGTTGGGCACCTGCCAACCCTGCCAGCAGTCACGGCCCGCCCCACCCAAGTCACCACCTACAACGTGGGAGAGCCCACCTGGGGGTCCTTGGTCCAGGGTCCACATAGATCTGGTGGGGCCGTTTCTGGGACACACATTTCTAGTAGTCGTGAATGCCTACTCTAAGTGGCTTGAGATAGCCACCATGGGCACCACGACTTGCAAGGCCGTCATTAGGACACTCATGGGCCTTTTCGCAACCCACGGGCTTCCCGACATCCTGGTGTCAGATAACGGGCCCCAGTTCACCGGGGCAGAGTTTGAAGACTACCTAGCAAGCCAAGGGATCAGGCACACCCTCGGGGCCCCGGGGAAGGCGAGCACAAATGGTCAGGCCGAACGCATGTTTCGGACGACCAAGGAAACCCTGAGCAGAATTCAGAAAGGCGACGGGCAAGCGAGGGTCGACGAGTTCCTCGCTTGGCAGCACGTCACACCCTCCCGGATGACCGGCAAGAGCCCAGCTGAACTACTTATGGGGCGTAAACTGCGTTCAGTCTTGGACAGACTGAACCCATGCTACGCCCCCATCACCACTAAAGTACACACTTCCCCGGACAGTACGTTTAAATTAGGAGACCCGGTGTTTGCCCTTAATCTAGCAAGCGGCCCCCGGTGGGTGGAAGGGGAAATAATAAAAACAACGGGACCCAAATCTTATGTAGTTGCTCTGGGGGACGGTAAGGAATGGAGGAGGCACATAGACCAACTCTGGGGGTGACTAACACTAGGGGTTTCCCAGGTGTACCACCCACCAGCCGAAACTAACAACAGAGATCCCCCATCCGTAGGTTCCAAAGGTGGGGACTACGCAGGGTACTCACCGGACTACGACTAAGCCGCGCTCAGGGGCCTCCCATTGCCTCCAGAGGAGACACAGGAGCCTCGCCATAGCATGCCTACCTCCGCCGCCGACGTTCCGCCGACTGAAGTGCGCAGGTCCGGGCGGGCCTTAAAAAACCCCGCCTATTTGCATGATTACATATGCAAATAGCCGGGGAACAGCCTGCTGGGAGGGAAGGGATGTTAGATCTATATAAGGACCTGGGAGGGGATTTCCCAGGGTGGGAAATCCCCAACCCGGGATTGGATACTATTGTATTTTAAATGTACTATAAATAGCCCTCCCGGGCAGTTTAAAAGCAGTTCTATTGTAACCACTCTATTGAAATAAAGTATCACAAAGAGACTCCCTGCCTCGCCCTTCGAACCCGACTATCGGCTGCTTCACTCCCCCCGGTGATCCGTATTATTCCGGACCCCCGTGCTTTCCGCCATGCTATAAAATCATATCTGTTTATTCAGGCTGGCCTGGCCTGACTCACACTACCTCTCTGTTAGTTAAAATGTGTTTTAGGGATCTTAGACCTTTTAAACTTCCTGATCCAGTTTTAAATTGATTGTACTTTCCTGGCTTTTAAATTTGTGGCCCTATAACGTATATATATATTAAATTGTTTTTAATAATGTTTCGTTTTTGTATTGTATTTTCTGTGATTGTTGTTTTTTGATGGCTGTGCACTGCCCTGGGTCTCTTCGGGGAGAAGGGCAGTATAAAAATGAAAATAGATAAATAAATATCCTTGCTGTATGCTGGCACATGTTTGTATCATTATTATAATTAATTAAATTTGTATAACCACAATTCTGAATGTTTCAGGGCAGTTCACAAGCAAACCACATAAAAAAGAGTAAAGCAATATGATAGTAAACAAGAACAAGGAATAAAAGATGGCATCCATACAGAAGCAAAACCAAATCCATGACTCTTAAAGAGGTCTTCAATTGCCTTCACCAAAGGTCTTGGGCAAACAGTCAGGTTTTCAGGACCCTTTCAAACACCAGCAGGATGGAGGCCATCTGAATCTCATGGAGAACCTCATCCCAGGAGACAGGTGCTGAAAAAAGGTAAGGCATGTTTCCAAAAATCCAACATATAGCATTGTTCAACTGAAGGAACCCAGAGCATGCTAATTCTGCTGAATTGAATTGGCTGGACAGAAACTATTGGAGACTGGCAGTGCCTCAAGTTCAGCAGTGAATCAAATTCAACAATGCAGAATTTGAAGAAATGAACTGCCTGGGGTTATAATTATATTCTGGTTCATATGCTAATCTATGAAAGGTGGTGAATTATTATTTTTCTATTTGTTTAGAATAACTGTACCTTGAGATTTGCCAAAAAATCATTGACCAGATTCCCCTCCCCAGATAAAACTTCACTAACTAGCAAGGAAAAAAGCTAGATATTGAGAGATGATTATAGGGAAGAGTCTAAAGGCAAAGCAG
>JANHFO010009067.1:15926-26351 GCA_032468095.1 Pareas carinatus | reverse complement strand
CCCGGCCCCTAAGGGCCCCCCAGAGAGTGGGTTTCAGGCGTGGGAGGCAGAGCTAGCTCTCCCATGTCCTGTTGCCTCTAGGACCGGAAGTCGAATCCGTTAAGGATGGATCTTGACGGCCTACACCCAGCCTACGCCCCAGACTGTAGTCACCACAAATCTGACACAGCCAGAAAATTAAATATTGGGGGCAAAATACATGCAAGGAATTATACCAACCTGCCAAATGGATACCATGCAGAGAAATTGTGGTGGCTGGACCCAGATCATATGTGATGCACCTGGCAGATGACACAAAATGGTGGCACCACATTGATCAACTAAGGGGAGCAAAACAGCAGGAAACCCAAACCAAACTAAACAAACCTATTCTTGCCCCCTTAGAAAACGAAGAGGATGACTCACCAGGAGAGTGGCTGTCCCTCGGTCCCGACAGTGATGGTCTCACAGGAGCTACCAGAGGCGGCTCCGGAGGTTCAGATGGGCATAACCTCCCTGGCCGATTGCCCAACTCAAAATGAATTGTACAGGCCCAGTAGAGCCTGCAAACGTTCCGCCTATTTAAATGACTTTATTTGCAAGTAGACAAAGCCATTTAAGGGGAAGGGGTGTTGAAATCCAACATTTACCAGACTTCCTGGAGCCAGCAGTAAGCGGCTCCTCTGGTCTGTGTAGGCTGAGCTGAAGAAGAAAAAAGGTACTTTTTTCTCATTGGTTAAGGCGCGCTGCCGTGCCAAGTTAAAAATCTAGCAGCCGGCTTTTGCCGCTACTTAAAGTTTGGAGTTTTGTCTGGAGTTAATAAAATTTGTACTGTTTGAAAAACAACATGGAGCCCTGTCTTGCCTTTCTGTCCACATTCCACAGGTGGGATTGTGTGTACTATAAAACAGAGGTCTCCAACCTTGGTCCCTTTAAGGCTTGTGGGCTTCAACTCCCAGAATCACTGGCTGAGGAATTCTGGGAGTTGAAGTCGACAAACCTTAAAGGGACCCAAGTTTGGGGACCTCTGCTGTAAAAGGTTCCGAAAGCTTTTATTCAAGATTACCAGTCCAAAGTCATGAACAGCCATTCAGAATGAATTCATATTGTATTCCTTTGGCCTCAGACCCTGGTTAATATGTGTAAGATTTTCCCATACTTTCCAGTTGATGGAGTGGAAAAGGAAAATATTGTAGTTCTTCCTTCTCTTTCTCTCTCTGGTCGTATAATTACAAGTCAATGTAAATCAGACTGAAAAGGGGGCATCAGAGGTAATTTTCCCCTGCTCAAAATGGCCATTATAAGAAAAAGAACTATTAGTACTTTGTGTTCTTATGACTCGTAGAACTCGTTCCTGCCAGCTCATTTTCCTGTTTAGCTTCCTGGACCCTGAGTGAAGAAAAACCACCGTTTGGCATTTCTTTCCTTTGTGTCATCAAGTTGTCCTATTAGTGATAGGCCAGTGTAATGTATTAAGCTTAACATTGTTCTGCTTAGTCATTGCCCTAAAGTAGTTGAAGCCTGAGCAGGCTCAGACTGCCTGTTTCCAGAGGCCACTAGCATGGGAAAATGACTAATTGCCTATTGGCTGCCTCCTAGAGGCCATTCTGTATATAAGCCTGTTGTGCAGAGGTATTTGCTGGCTTCCAGAGTGATTCTGCTTGCTGTATGGTATGCCAATGCCTGTCTTCAATAAACCTGTTATTATCTTCACAACCCGAATTTTCAATGCCTAAAGAACTGAGAATACAACAGCTAGTATGGAAATGTAATTGCCTCCTTGGATTCAGTAACAGGTTGTGATATTCAGCTGCAGTTATTGCAGTCAAACACTTACTGTAGTTGGTGATCAGTCTCTCACATCAGTGTATAGAAAGGTTGGCCTATTCCTTCAGGCCAAACTGGCTCAGTTTAGTGACATTTAAGGGTTTTCTAGCACAAACCTCTGGTTTCTTGGCTCTGCTATCATAGGTGGTTTATGTATGGACTTTGACACAATTATTCCAAAGCACTGGATTTGTTTTTCATCTGTGTTTGGAATCACTGTCTTGCTCCAAAGCTCACACTTGTGCTTCAGCTAACATACATATGGCTTGATTGCCTCTTATAGATTTTTCTACAATAATTCATGGTTCCTTCAATGACAGCATATTATACAGGTTCTCAGAAACCTAATATTTAGGTTTTTTTCCAGATACATAACTTCCAACATTCCTTCAAATTTTTGGCAAAACCTGAAGCAAGAATCAATGTTCTATTTAGTGATTTATAGTTTCCGTTCTACCACAGTACTCTCCTATAAATATCACTTTGCCGGTGCTTTTGTAAATGGTGGAATAGTAAATACTGATTTTAGCCAAGGTGAGACAGATCCCTGGATGTTTTTCTGGGATATTTTGTGTTTTTTTGTTGTACTTTCAGAGTGAATTTGACAAGACAGCCATTCCAGGAAATAATTTACTATATTGTTTTCCCAAATCTTGTCCACTTCCAGACTCAGTGATATACTGTAAATTGGTAGTATCCCAGAAATTTAGAAATGAGTGTATAGCATTTTCCAAACTGGTGGGCATGCATGATATTTTAAAAAGTTCTAAAAAAAATTCTTGGAACTAATGTATGTATGTATAGAATCTATGGTGAAAGTTTTACTGTAAAGAAGGGAGCAAATGTGTAACTTGTGCAATTTGTCACTTGGCAGGGCTGGTCTGATTATTGAACTGTTTACATGATTGGCTCTGGTTACCCTTTTAATTCAATTGATTGAGCTAGGATATTGATTACATTGTCACACCACCGTTTGGACTCTTCTTTATGAAATAAATGAAACAATAAGGTTTGCTGATTTGCAGTCTAAAAAACACATGAGAGAAAAGAGACAGGAAGGGAGGAGGGAAGCAAAATTGTAGCTAAAGTTCCAGACTGGGAAAGGTTAAGCAGCAGTTAAATTTGAGGAATGGTCAATGCAGCATCTCTGTAGTCTCAGCAGTGATGGAATAGCCCTGCTCCTTTACTTCTTGTCCATATGAAGGAATTCAGACTGCATAGGCATGGAAATAACATGATTTCGGATACTTCCCTATCAAAAAAAGGGAAACAAATGTTAGGAAGGTTTTCCAAGATATGTAATTGCAGTGCTGGCTGGGAATTTTTGCAGCTGTTACTCTGTGCAGGTCTGAAGGGATCCAAGTGGGAATGATTATGCTGGGTTTTTTTTTAATGGAACCAAAGAGACTCTTATCTGTAAACATAAATAGTTCAAACCACAGTTTAATGTGAACTGTCAATCCAAAATATACAGAGTTCTGAATCTCCACTTTGCAGACGCCCCACCCCTCGAAGGAAATGTCTCATCCATCCATCTTTCCTGTGTGTTGAACATAGTTCATTGAGTTTCTCAGCGGGGTAACTCCTGTTGGCTGTAACTTGTTTCCCTAATTTTATCCTAAAGCTTTATTCCAACAATGTAAATTTGCTGACTCTTAGACTGAATTCAGTGCCAATAACAAGTATTTTCCCCTGTACTGCTCCCTTTTCATTTTCCCCCCAGTTGCAGAACATTCTCACTTTCAACATGCCTTCTCTTTGTTCAAGGCTAATAATGGCCAATCTTACTTTGATTTTTTTAACCTCCCTGCTTTCTAGACTTTTATTGTCCATGCAATTCCCTCAGCATTCTTTCCAATTTGTCAATGTCTCTTTTGAATTGAAGCATGGGGCTGGGATTACATTCAACTGGACAAGGAAGCATTTATTACACATAGTGTTGTGGATTTGGCTGGCTTGATCGCTGTGAATAGATGCTCAGGGCCCTTAACAAAAGAATTTTAATGCTCCTTTAATGATTCTGGATGGTCCCCTGATGAACTGTTCACCTGCTGGATAGAACCACAGATGGGTGCTCTGCAGGGTACCTGTGTGAGAAACAGCAGTGGTGAAGCTTTGAAAAAATAGAGGTGGAGAAGAAAATGAGTTGTAGGGAAAAGAGGGGAAAAGAGAAAGTCGGATTGAAATAAAATTGCTAGTGTGCTAATGTTGAGAAAATAAGGAATGTGTTAGAGTATTAAGCATTCTGCCCACAGGCATTAAGCGTCTATATTATGTTAAACCATATTATGGTTTAGTTTGTTTTAGGCTTAACGTGTTCTGTGCACCAACCTTTATAGCTTAGTGTGATTAGAACATTTTTTATGACATAGCATTAGAACATTTTATTTGAGTCTTTACACTTTTATCAAGGGTTGGAAACAATGTCTCTTTTTATTTTACTTTAAGATTAGTTGGTTGTCTTACACCTCATTGTTCACAGAACTTGAAAGTCATTTCCCAGGGAAGCGAGATAAGGCAGACATCCCAACAACAGAGAAGGTGTACAATCCAAGGATTCTTCTTACTCTCAGAAAACCTAAAGGAACTTGGCATGGAAGGAAATTATTTATATGGAATGATGTGAGGAGGGAAATGAATTACTGAGTAAGCGGTTGGTATTGTATAGGAGGAGCTCACTGTAATGTATATAAACAATGCTGGATAGAGGGGGCTAACAGTTTGCCATCATTGCTCTTGTGTGAAAAATAAAGAACTTCCTTGATCCCAGCCCAGAAATGAACTTGGTAAGGGATAAAATATCCCAAGGGTGTCATGTGCATGTTGTGCAGAGATGTTCAAACCATATTTTACAAATCAAGATTGAAGGCTGTGTGAATGCAGCAATGTTATCTCGTGGAACAAATGTTGCTTGTCTTAATATAGAAGCTTTCAAAATGGACAGAGAGAGGGAAAGATGAGGTGGAATACAGGAAATCATGTCTCTGTTTTCTCTAGCTGGTAGCTGAAGAAAAGCCTCTCCGTTATCACAGATTCCAAGTCAGCTTTCAAAGGAATTAAAAAGCTTTAAACCTTTCTAATGTGTAGAATCCTCCAGTTCATTCCTCAGTAATGACTTATGGATGAGCTGCCCATTACAAAGTCTTTTATTGTAGATACACTTTAAAAATAGTAGGATCTAAAAGCTATGAGCAATAGCTACCCACTGTGGTGTTTTGTTTCCAATCTGATACTTTGATGTAATTATTTAATGCAGTTTTTACTCCAAAGGATCAAAGGAGCCTCAGATTGGTTTTACTTGGGTATTGTCCATAAAATGCGACCATCAATCCCTGCTTAGAAAAGGGAACAAATAAATTGCAATTTCTTTGTCCTAAGCAAGTCCTTTTCCAGGTGGCTGGATTTAGTGGCATATTAACTATGATAAGTAAATAAATACATCCAACCTTATTGTGGATTTAGGCCAGTATCAGATAAAAAAAACCATTACATGCAGTGATAGACATTCATATATTTTAATCTGGGTATATCAAAGTTACTCAGGCTTTTTCCATGGAAGTGAACTTCCTACAGCACAGCCTTGCAAAGAGCACACAAAACTTTGCAACTTGATAGGTGACTTTAGGCAATTAATTTCTGAGAGCCAGTTTGGTGTTGTGGTTAAGGCATCAGGCTAGAAACCTGTGCTGTGAGATCTAATCCTAACCTTAGGCGTGAAGCCAGCTGAGTGACCTTGCATTCTTTTTTAGCCCTAGGAAGAATGCAATGGTAAAATACACCCCAAAATCTTGCCAAGAAAACTGTAGAGATTTGTCCAGGCAGTGGCCAGGAGTCAACTGGAAAGCATACACAAAAAAGTTGTTCATTTACATAGAATCCATTTGATTACCCAGGAAGAAATGTTGCTAGTAGTGCGGGGTGACTGTTTTATTCCTCCCATGGAATACAAGAAGAAAAAGTGGTATTCTTTTTTGAATGGACAATTTATTTACAGAGGAGATGACTCGCATCCCTAATTCAAATGAATCAGCCTGAGGATCTGATGGGATTTTTCCTCCTGTGATGGATTCCTGTGTGTCTGGCGTACTACTTAAGTAGCACATAGTAATTTAGTAACTTCCTCAACAGCTCCAGGTGCTGACACCATCCACCTTTCCATATAAGCCAATAATATGATGCTATATACGAACTGGGTTGGTTAACAATAGTCACTATTTTAAAAAGTTGAGAAAGACCATCTTTTTCCCCCAGTATACTTTCAAGATCAAATATTGTTCTTTTTTTGTTTTATTTTCTAATGAATGTAATGAAAATTATTTCTGATTGCTAATTTAATCAAATTTGCGCCACTGTTTTTAATATTTATTTTTATTGTGGATTTTGAAGAGTTTTCTTAAATTCTGGTCAAGTGTCTTGAATCTATTAATTTGCAACATGCTATACCATAGATAAATTAATACATCAAATATAGTAGGCTTTGTTATAAAAGTGGCTTATAAGAAGCTGCTGAGGAAAAGGTTGAATATGAATTCCTGGAGGTTGTTTTCACACACACACATAACTCTTTAAAACATGTTTTTTGTTAAAGAAATATGTTCTTTTCATGCTATTATATATTTCATAGCACTACTCATTAAGTTCTATTTTGTATACATTAGCTTACACTATAAATTCAGAAACACTGAGGAATTTCTGAAAGCTTGACATTTTGACAAATCAGCCATCAATAGAGTTAAACCACATTTACACACTATTCAGAAAAAAACAATAAAAAAAGCTAAGAAGGAAACAAAAAGAACAGAATACATCCTCCATGGCAGTCTATCCCCAGATAATCAGGAATTAACTCCAGACAAACAACTAAGAAGAAAACAATACTCAAATCAAGGAACTACCAAGGAGAAAACCATATCCCACCAATACTGACAGGGCAAGCTTCTGTATATAAATGAGGAGCAAACCCCACGCTCACTACCACTGATGATGTTACCTAGTCAGCCAATGAAAATCTGCAAACACGCAACCACACTCAAAAAGCACCCTTGACTGCATAGCTTATAGCAATGATGGCAAACCTTTTATAGATTGAGTGCCCAGACAAGTTGTGCCTAATGAGTTTGCTGTTCGTGATGTCATCACCTGGCACCTCTACTCCTTTCCAAGCATGCACATGGTCCTATGTGGGTTGTTATCCGATGCTCAGCTCTGGGGTGATGCTGGGGTGACTTGGTTCGTGTGCCGATAGAGAGGGCTTTGTGTGTTCGCTGCGGCACGTGTGCCATAGGTTTGCCACCACTGGCTTGTAGTATTCCTTACACTTTTGATATGAAATTTTGAGCATGATTTCCAATATCATTACTGTTAGATCTGAAGATTGGTGGTTCGTTGAAACGAGATGGAGGCAATTTTAGCGAGAGTTCTTTATTGGTTACAGTGGGTCCGATGGCAAAAGACCACGTGGTCAGGCAGGCTACCCCTTATAAAGAGATTCAAGTGGGCAGCCTGCCAATCGGCGGCGGTGGGCATTTCCAGAGCTGGGAATACCCACCCAGGACAAACACCCCTTCCTACCCAGATGGCTTTTCACGTAATCTACATATGTAATCACGCAGGTTGGTGGGGCATTTAAAAGTGGGACTGGACCTGTGCAGTTCAGTCGGAGAGGCGGCGGCCGAAGGAGAGGCTCCGAAGCTCCCATTGGAAGCTTCTCAAAGTCTCCGGGCACGGCCTCAGAAGGAGATGGATCCTCGCTTCTGTGGTGGAGTCCTCCGGCTTCTCCAGGTAAGTGCATTGCGTACTCCCCGCCTTTGGTCCCTGAGGGGGGAGAAAAGGGATTGTTGTTAGCGTCAGGATTTTTCCTTGGGGTGTGTTGGGTGTTGTTTTGGAGGCAGCCCCTTAATTGATCTATGTGCCACCTCCATGCTCGGCCATCTTGTAGGCCCACTACGTAGGACTTAGAACCCATTATTTTGATGATTTCCCCCTCCACCCATAGGGGACCAGGGCTGAGGGTCTTAGTGAATACTGGGTCCCATTTTGAATACTCTTGCCCCACTGGAGTTAACCTTTTCCTTCTCCAGGGTGTAGCAGGGGTTTAGGCAGTCCAGGACTGACCTTAGTTTGTGGCCCATTAAACTTTCCACTGGGCTTCTTCCAGTGGCTGCACACGGAGTTATGTGTTGCCAGGACAGAAACTCGTCCACTCTTTTCTGCCAGTCCCCCGACCCCATTCTTTTGAGCTCTTCCTTTGCAGAGCGGATTATTCGCTCCGCTTGGCCATTTGCGCTGGAGTTTCCTGGGGCCATGAGTGCGTGTCTAATTCCCAGGGAGTCTAGGAACCCTTCGACTAGAGTTCCGTTAAATTGTGGGCCATTATCGGACACCAGAGTGTCGATGAGGCTGTGGGTGGCGAATTGTGAGCAGAGGACCTGTATGACAGCCTGTGTTGTTGTGGTATGCATGGTGGTTATTTCTATTCACTTGGAATATGCGTCCACTGTCACCATAAAATTATGTCTCTGGAATGACCTCACTAGGTCAATGTGGATTCTCGACCATTCCCGTGTGGGCAATTTGGGGGGCGCTGGGCATGTCTGCTGGCAGTCCATCCCTGGCCATCAGATGTAGTTGCGAGCCAGGGCCTTCATCTGGACTATTCCGGGGTGGCCCTTGTGTATTAGTGTCAATATTTTGTGTTGAAGTTTGGTGGGGATGATTACCCATTCCCCCTACAGGAGGCACCCCTTGTGTGTTGCAGGTTCTGTCCTATGAGACTCGAACAGTTGGATGCCCTCCCCCGTGCTCCTTCTGGCCACCCCCTCTGCACCCATGACAAAAATTTTCTGCCTGTGCGCCTGTTGTTCTGTGGCCCCACTTCGTCACCAGTGTTGGATCCAAAGATTGGCGGTTCGTTAGAACGAGACGGAGATAAGTTTAGCGAGAGTTCTTTATTGGTTACAGTGGTTCTGCTGGCGAAAGACCATGCGGTCAGGCAGGCTCCCCCTTATAAAGGGATTCAAGTGGGCAGCCTGCCAATCGGTGGCAGTGGTCATTCCTGGAGTCAGGAATGCCTCCCCAGGACACAACAATTACTTATTCACACTATCCTCTTCTATATACAGTAGTTGACTTGGCCAGGATCTATATGGTTAGAATATCTCCAAAGATGATCAGAATAAATGTATCGATACATAAATAAAGGTAACTCAGATACTCAAGGTTACCAACAGCCAAGCATTCATTAACATGGAAAGACAGAAACAAATGTTGATTTTAAATGTTGGAGCATTACTGTATAAGGCTTTGATTGTTTTACACTGCTGTAGGTAATCAGCTGCAATGTTAAAGCTTTTTGTTTTTTTGTTTTTTTGCAATACAGATCCTACACTAGCCGAGTCATGTTTGATAGTCGTCTGCCAAGTGTAGCTGAGAGTCATGTTACATAATAAGTTTATACAAATTTATGATTTATTGCCTACTTGGGTGTGAAGCCTGATAGGACATGCTAATCACATGTTTTTGGCAGTATATGTTAGCCAAATGACATAAACAAATGTGGGTTTAATTCTAAAGATTTGCTATTAAAAATATATGATCTCATCGAAGATCACTGGCTGAATTTCTCCAGATCATGTCATTTTAATTGTCTCTTGCATGTAGCATTAGCAAACCATGATGTTGCATTTATGAGTTAATTAGACTATTAAGTTTGGGGTTCATAATACATTTCAATATAATTTTCTTACATCAATAAAGGTTTTTTTTTGATACAATGCCAAATTCATTCTTGCTGCAACTTCATTAATAGTACATTGAGCTAAGAACAAAGTTTTCCATCATCTGAATATACTGGCAAACATGTTTGTTCTGGAACAATTCTGAACAGAACCAGCAGAGAACAATCACTAATAAAGAGCGAAAATGCCACACAGAGAGATCTTGTGAAATTGAATCTCAGTTGCTGTAATGTAATTCCTGTTTACAGCAATATGAAAAGAATAGAGTGCAAAGATTATTAGAGATAATCAAATTGAATGTGCCATCTTTCAGATGTGCTGGAAACGGATATTTTTAAGAGCTGTAATCTCATCACATTTGGGGGCGCCATATTCAGAAATTTTGGATTGGCTGGGCTGTCATGAGAAATCAGATGCGCTTATTCAAGTCCTATTTACTCTGCATGGGTTTTCTTTACAGAACTGTTTTTAGAAGATTGCAAATACAATACATCTCCTCTCCGTTAGGGAGGAAAAATGCTAATCAAATTTTGCAAAGCTTTCTGTTTTGAAAAAAGTAGTCTGGAGAAACGAGCATTCAAAACTTGCTTAAATAGCATTATTTTCTTAACTTATTTCTTTTCTTTTTTTAGAAAACTTTATTACTTTTAAATTTAAAAACAACACTTACACAACTATGTACATATCTACAAACATCGCCCACCTACATACCCATTTTCCCTCCCCCCATTTATTAACTTTTAACCTTTGATCCTTCTTTAAGACGTTTATGTCTATATACATTTTATAACACTTTATGTAACACCTATTGACCATTTTTGACACGTTCTTTACCACTTTGGTTTCAAATCCATTAATCACTAACTTTTTATATTGTTAGTCC
>JANHFO010009067.1:0-15826 GCA_032468095.1 Pareas carinatus | reverse complement strand
CCTGAATTTAAATATGGCAATAAATCTTAAATAACTCACATAAAACTTAATATTTTAAAAAATCCTTTCTTAGTGAGCACCTAGATAGCAAGAGGAAAGTATGTATCCACTTTCATCTTTGTAGCTTATATACTTTTGGAGATTTCGTGATGAGTCAGTGAGTGAGTGAATGATATTTCACAAATATATAGATTCATAACTATTTTTGTCATTGAATGATCACACCGCTTTTACTGGTAACAGATAGAGTGCGTGTTAATTACACCTATTAATCACATGTGAAATTAATTGCTTGGCATTATAAGACAAGATAGAAAGACCTTCACATGGATTAGAGAACAAACGAAAATATACGATGCCAACAAAAGAGTAAAAGAATTGCAATGGTAATGGGCTGGTCACATAGCAAGGACTGATGGCAGGTGGACCAAGGCAGTCATAGAATGGATTCCACTTGATAAAAAGCATCCACAAGAGATCTAAAACAAGATGGAGCAACGACATCAGCAAGTATTTCAGGTCCAACTGGCAAAAGAAAATTCAAGACTGTATTGGTTGGAAACATGCGGAAGAGGCCTTCATCCTGCAGGGGATAAACAATGGCTAGAATGATAAATTGCATGTGCATAACTTTGAATTAATATGCAGCTGCTCAATGTACTGTGGAAATGGGCATGTAGTCAATGCAGTTCATTGGTGGTATAAAAAACCTAGAGGTTACCTTCATACATTAAGCTAAGCTAAGTTAGTATTGACCTTGTTTAGGGTTTTATGACTTGGAGTGTTCAGTTATCCCAGCCAGTTTGATTATTTGTAGTTCAATGTATAAATCCAAAAAATGAGTTTATTCGGTCACCAAGCGAAGACTGTTGTGCAAACACAGCCAATGCATTGTGTGACAATTGCATCCTCAACCTTGGGCCAGTTAACCTTGAATTCGCTACACGGTTCATTGATCTACATTTCTTGATGTTTTGATGGGATCTTATTTCTTAGGAGGCAAACAAATGCTCTGCCTTCACCATTAGGACCTATGACCATTCAGCAAAGCACCAACCTCTGATGCCACACAGCTATGGGATGTGCTGCAAAGTACAGTAAAAGTCCCTTGCCATATTATGTCTAAAAATTAAATATTAACTATTATCTCATTGTGAAGCTCACCAAATGACTTCATGGACTCATTGGAAATCACCAGGCACCTAATATGCAGGGGCAGGGAGGGAGAAGAGTAAATTATGCAGTTTTCTCCATCTTACTGCAGTCCAGAAATCTTGTAACATGACCATATTTGCTGGGAATAAGGTGAGTCACGATCCAACCCATACGGAGGGAATGATGTTGTAATATCATTCTGGGCTTCTAAGAAAGAGGTGGGCGATTTTCTGCAAGCTGTTGGCAGCCTTAAATAATGTTTCAGGTCGGAAATCGATGCAATCCACGAAGCCAAAAAAGGAAGTAGGTGAGGCTGTAGACAGAAGCGGTGTTTTTCTCCCCGGCAACCACCTACCCCGTATTTTGGGGGCCTTTCTTTCCCCTTTGGGCATCTTAAGAGCCTCTATTCTCCAGCAGGGTAGGTTAGTCTAGTTCGGAAAGGAAGAAATGGATCTACACGAAAAAAATCCCTCCGCAGCTCCCTTAAGCACCCGCAGGGCTCCTCAGCCGCGACAATAAAGGGACGCGAGGAAAAACAGCCGCTTTCTGCCCTGACGCGCCCTTTCTTCCTGAATCCAAGGGCGGCTCCGGGCTGCGAGGCCGGCAGGCAGTCACGTGCCGGCAGGCGGCGCTACTGCTGCTCTAGCTGTGCCGCGGCAGCTACTGCCGCCGCCGCCGCCACCCCCGGCTCCTCAGTCCCGGTTAGGGCATCCACCGGCGTCGCCTGGCGCTAGGAGCGGCCGCCCGGGGAGAAGGATGCTCCGCCGGATGCGGCGGCGGCGAAGGCGCAGGAGACGGGACTTCTCGGGGGCCGCGCGCCTTTTGTAGCCGAAGCCGCCGCCGCCGCTGCCGCCGCCTCCTTCATGGCGAGCGTGGCGGCGGAGCCCTCCGCCAGGTTTGAGCGGCGCGGCCCGGCTTGGAGGAGGAGGCGGCGGACGAGGAGGGCCGGGGCCGAGGGTGCCCGGGCCCGTTTGTACCTCCGTCTCGCAGCGCCCTAGAAGCGCTCCGGCGGTGGCGCCATGGCCGAGATGGAGCGTCCAGAGGAGGCGGCCCGGCTATGGCGAGACGCCGCCCTGCGCGCCAGGAAGCTGCAGAGCAACCTCCAGCAGCTGGAGCTGGAGCTGGGCTCCCGGGGGGAGAGCGGCCCGGAGGCGCCGCCGAAGCTGAAATCCTCGCAGCAGCAGCAGCAGCCGCAGCCGCCGCCGCCGCTCTCGCCGCTGGAGGCGTTGAACCTGAGCGGGCGCGGCCTGGATGAGTTGCCGGAGGGCTTGTGCGCCGCCGTGGGCAGCAGCCTGAGCGTCCTTTCGTTGCGGAGGAACCGACTGGCTCATCTGCCCTCGGCCGCCTCCCTTCGGCACCTGGGCCGCCTGGCCGAACTCGACCTCAGCCACAACCGCTTGCGCTGCCTGCGCGACGACGGCCAGGCGCTGGCTCTCCTGCGCGGGCTCCGTAAGCTCAACCTCAGCCACAACCAGCTCGGAGCCGAAGGGACGCTGCCCAGCGGGTTGGGCGACCTGCGACAGCTGGAGGAGCTAGATCTGAGTTTCAACCGCCTTAGCCACCTGCCGGCGGAGGCCCTGGCCCACCTGCGGCAGCTGCGCACCCTGGACGTGGACCACAATCGGCTTTCTGCCTTCCCTCTAGCGCTGCTGGAGCTGGAGGCCCTGGAAGAGCTGGATTGCTCGGGCAACCGCCTCTTGCAGTCTCTTCCGGAGGGCATCACTTCTCTTCGGCACCTGAAAATCCTGTGGCTCAGCGGCACTGGCTTGGCGGCCTTGCCTGAGGGCTTGTGCCAGCTGGGTACCCTTGAGAGCCTCATGCTGGATGGGAACCACCTGAGTGCCCTGCCTGCTGGTTTTGGCAGCCTGCAGCGTCTCAAAATGCTGAACCTCTCATCCAACTTGCTGGCTGATTTCCCCGCAGCTGTGCTGGCCCTTCCTGGCTTGGAGGAGCTCTACCTCAGTCGCAATCAGCTTACCCTGCTACCCCCTGGGCTTTGCCAGCTTTGCCAGCTCCGCACGCTTTGGCTGGACAACAATCGCATCCGCTACCTTCCTGATTCCATAGTGAAACTTCATCAGCTGGAGGAACTGGTTCTTCAGGGAAATCATATCGCCATCCTTCCAGAAGGGTTTGGCCAACTCAGCCGTGTGAGTCTCTGGAAAATCAAAGACAACCCCTTGATTCAGCCCCCCTATGAGGTCTGTATGAAGGGAATCCCTTACATAGCTGCCTACCAGAAGGAACTGGCTCACTCTCAGCCTGCCCTTAAGCCCCGTCTCAAACTAGTCCTCATGGGTCTGAAAAATGCGGGCAAAACTCTGCTTAGAAAATGCCTCATGGAGGAAGAGGAAGAGGAGCAGGGAGAGTCATCTTTCGGTTCAGCTAATAAGAATTTTGAAAGAACCCAAAGCAGGGGGTGCTTTATGCAACCCCTGAGAGACCTGCCCCAGCCTCTGTCTCCAAAAGCACAGCCAAACCACTGTCCCATTGTAGAACAGCCCGAGGCTTCCCCTTTGTCTGTCTCACCTTTGAAATGTTCCTGTTTAGGATATAACTCTACTGAGAAGTGGGATGTGTTTAGTCAGTCCCCCAAAGTTATTGGTCAGACTCAGACAGAAAGCTCTGCTGCTGAGCAGCAGGGTGGTACTCCATTGTCCCCATCAATTAAAATACATAGGGAAACCTGCTTGGGGAGTTACCTCCTGATGTCTCCAAGTTCACATGTAACAGGGTTGCCAGGCAGCAGCAAAGGTATTGAAGTGGCAGACTGGACAGCAGATATAGAGAGGAGTCTAACCTTCATTGTATATGAGCTGGCAGGAGACCCAAGTTACGATGTGATCCAGCCATTCTTCCTCTCGCCTGGAGCCCTCTATGTGTTGGTAGTAAATCTGAGCACTTACATGCCACAGTGTTTTTATCCTTCTGTGGGACACTTCCTTCACTGGCTGGGGGCAAAGGTGCCCCATGCTGTGATATGTATGGTGGGCACTCATGCAGACCTGTGTCCTGAACGCGAAGTGGAGGAGAAGTGTTTAGACATCCACCGCCAGATTGCCTGGCAGGAGAAGTGTGACTATGAAGGCCTCCAGATTTTGGCTCGGCAGGTGGATGAAGCTCTGGGGCAGGATTTTGATTTGCGCTGCTCCAGCCCCCACGTTGCTTTCTATGGGGTATCAGACAAGAACCTACGGCGCAAGAAAGCTCAGTTCCAATATCTGCTCAACCACCGTCCACAAATCCTCTCCCCAGTTTTGCCTATAAGCTGCTGGGACTGTGTCCAGGTCCGCCGATTGCGAGAGAAGCTCCTTTCAGTGGCAGAGCACAGAGACATCTTTCCAAATTTGCACCGGGTTCTGCCAAGATCCTGGCAAGTGTTGGAGGAGCTCCACTTCCAACCCCAAGCTCAACAGCTATGGCTAAGCTGGTGGGACTCTGCTCGACTGGGTCTGCAGGCAGGGCTGACTGAGGATCGTCTCCAAAGTGCACTTTCCTACTTGCACGAGAGTGGCAAGCTGCTGTATTTTGAGGAGCACCAGACCCTGCGAGAATACGTTTTCCACAACTTGCCCAAGCTCATCGACATTCTCAATGTCTTTTGCCAGCATGATGCCTCAGTATTGCTCCAGAAACTGCTCAGCGGCTCCCACATGGACGAGATGAAGGCCACACAGCTCCACCACTATGTGGAAGGATTCTTGCTTCATGGCCTTCTCCCTGCCCATGTTATTCATCTGCTTCTCAAGCCCCATATTCAAAGCAGAGAGGACTTGCAGCTTCTGCTGGAATTGTTAGAAAAAATGGGACTCTGTTATGGGGTCAACAAGCCCAAATCAAAACCCTTGAATGGAGCCACAGCATGGTACAAGTTCCCCTGCTACGTGAAGAACGAGATGCCTCATGCAGAGGCATGGATCAATGGTACTAGCCTGGGTGGGCAGTCTTTTGGGGCCGAACAGCTGCAGATTGAGTACAACTTTCCTTTTATTTTTCCCCCTGGATTGTTTGCTCGCTACAGTGTGCAGATCAACAGCCATGTGGTTCAGCGGTCAGATGGAAGATATCAAATCTATGCGTACAGGGGGAAAGTGCCAGTAGTTATAAGTTACAGGCCTGCCAAAGGCACCCAACAACCAGATACACTGTCTATTGCTAGCCATGCATCTCTACCAAATATATGGACAGCTTGGCAAGCCATAACCCCACTGGTGGAAGAACTAAATGTACTGCTTCAAGAATGGCCAGGCCTATACTATAGTGTGCATGTCCTCTGTTCCAAGTGCCTTAAAAGAGGGTCACCCCACCCACATACCTTTCCAGGTAAGAAATTTTAGCTGATTGTCAAGATAAAGGCTCATTTCCATTAAGCTCACTTTCCTAGCTGGTGTATGGGCACAGCCAACTTTTCTTCTTGGCAATAGTACGAATGTGTCTCATCATTGGTTTTTTTTCCTCTGATGTTTTTGAACTTCCAAAGTTAATCTACAGTCTTGGGATTTCCTGGTTGTTTTCCATCTAATTAGCTCCCATTCTATTTAGCTTTTGTGAGTTACGTGCTGCCAGATTTTAGACATGCACAGGGTTTAAATAAAGACTGCGGTTTGACAACAAGTGCAGGGAGTTGTCTGTAAAAAGGTAGATATAGGGAGCCATTTTACCATATATCTGCGTGATTTTTGTTTTATTAAAATCCCACTTAGCAGGATGATGTAGAGCACAGGTGTGTGACTCATTTTCATCGAGGACCGCATCAGCATTATGGTTGCCCTCAAAGGGCCAGGCCGATGTTAAGACTATGTACACAGGCAGTCCTGAACTTAACAGTGGTTCATTTAGTGACCAAAATTATAATAACACTGAAAAAAGTGACATGATCATTTTTCACTCTTACGATCGTTGCAGCATCCCCAGGGTCATGTGATCAAAATTTGGATGTTTGGCTCATCTTTATGATGGTTGCTGTGTCCCAGGGTCATGTGATCATATTTTGTGACCTTCTGGCAAGCAACGTCAGTGGGGAAACCAGATTTATTTAACAACCACGTTAAGGTGATTCACTTAACAACGGTGGCAAGGAAAGCTGTAAAATGGAGCAAAACTCTCTTAGCAAATGTCTCATTTAATAACAGAAATTTTGAGCTCAATTGTGGTCGTAAGTCGAAAACTACCCGTATATGTATTTCTAGCCTTTAGGGCTGCAAATGAACCTTGAAGATGTATGGTTCTAGGCTCATGAAATCTCAGAAGTTGAGTGCAGAGTTTTCACTGACTTAAGAATCTTGCCAAGATAACTTGAGTAATTAACCTTAATCAAAATCTATCAGCAGGAGACAGAGTTAAATAATACATCCCTCATCTCTTGCTTTTTGTGCCTATAATTGCATTAACACCTAATATTTGGAACAATTAAGTTCTTCCTCTGGCCATATTATACACTACAGATTTTAAATACCACCTTCTCCGAATTTAATGTCTGCGTTCTTCATAAAAAGGAAAAACAATAGACTTCTGTTGGCTGACTTGATCAATATAGCAAACCCAAATTCAAACCTTGGTCATCTCCCAGATATAATATTGTAACACATTCTATATGGGGCTGCCCTTGAAAACCATCCAGAATCTGCAGCTACTACAAAATGTGATGGTGCAGAGAGTTATGTGCACTCCAAGATCAGTGTATGCACATTTGCACCTCAGTTTTGCAAACTGCATTAGTTGTCAGTTTGCTTCTGGTTTCAAGCTGCTGGCTATTACCTATAAATCTACCTGTCTCATCAGGTTTGGCAAAAGGCATGTTGAAGGCCACATCATCCGTTCAGTAGGACTTAGGAAAGTCTTTTCTGTTGTCTGGTCCTGAAACATCATCCCCCCCTCCAAGGTTACATTGGCTCCAAACTTGTGAACCTTTTGGAAGCCCCTAAAGACATGGCTGTGCCATCAGGCCTGGGGAATCTCACTGACATAGGGAGCCTGCAAGATTATCTATAAGCTGTAGGCTGACACTTTTCTACACTTTTATATTTTAATTTATACAAGTTTGTCTTTGCTGTTTTAACTAGTGAGCTGCAGAGAGTCACATGAGATGGGCAGCTTTATGAACACACCACGCCCTTATAGTGTCAATTAAGGGTAAAAAAGATAAGTCAACATCTCTCAGGCATCTTCCACAGCTGTGGACTCCCAACTCCTGAGAATTCCCGAGCCAACACAGCTGCTGCCTAGAATGATGGGAGCTGAAGTCCATCTACTCCTAGAAGTTGCCTTAGTGGGGAGCTGCCTTCCATCCAAGGGTGGGTCAGGGTAGCGCCACCTTATTCCTACAGGTAGCTGCAGCAAAGATAGGCACACTGTGGAAATGAACATGGCTTCCATTGCGCTGTCCGTCCCAAGGCGCAAAAGCTGTGACGGGCCTGCAGGGGCAGTGGACTGTGATGGCTGTCTCACCGGGGACTGGTGGAGGCCATAGTCAAGGGCAAAGTGGCCCAGGCAAAGGACGGCGTAGCCACACATGGAGCTGGCACCCTCGTGCACAAAGAGGACTCCGAGGGCGGCATCAGGCAGCTCGCTGGGTACCACCATGGCTGCCGCTTCTGCCGCTGCTTCTTTTTTTCCATTGTGGCTTCTGGTTGTTGCCGGCCGTGGCCGCGGCTTCTGCTGCTTTCTTGTGGCTGGCCAAGCCTGGGCTGAAATCGAGATGGCGAGGGCTGGTCCCTCGCCATTTCTAGGGCAGCGTTGCAGGCTGGATGAGCACAGGCCGTGGCCTGGATTTGGCCCATGGGTCTTGTGCTTGACATATATGATGTAGTGGATCACATCCTGATAGCTTGATTGTTGCAAAAAGAAAAAAAACATTCCACGGTAGGTTTGATGCTCTATACAGGCCGTTTATTTTATCCAGATGAGAAATGTCAGCACTTCTCATTGTTCTAGTACAGGTGGTCCTCAATTTATGACCAATTGAGCCCATTTTGCAATCTTTTTTTGTCATGATTGTTTAGCGAATTGCTACAGTTGTTAAGTGAACCATGTGATCGTTAAGTGAATCTGGATTCTACCATTGACTTTGCTTGTCAGAAGCTCCTTAGGAAGGTTGCAGATAACAATCACAGGACCCCAGGATGCTGCAAGCATCATAAATGCATGCCGGTTGCCAAACACCTGAAGTTTGATCATATATGTGACTGTGAGGATGCTGCAGTGGTCATAAGTGTGAGCATAAGACACTTTTCCAGTGCCATTTCAGTGACACTTTGAACAGTCATTAAATGAAAGGTTGTAAGTCAAGGACTCCCTGTAAATTGTAGAAATGTAATAAAACTTCGACATAATGACATGTAGGGATATTTTACTAGATACCTATAGTAGTTATATATTGAAATTTGTCCAAAGTGAAGAAGGTAAACATGAAGAGTGTTCAAATTGTTGTGCACTATACTTTGGCAACTACCGGTATATTATCTTATCAAATTTCAAATTGGACTACAGTATGCAATAGGATATGTGTATATAGCTGTCTATATCTTTTCCCAGAATAATCCTGAAATGTTTTTGGTAACCTCTCTTAATTGACTTACTGAGTAGTTATATTGCTGTTGCAAAATATTGCTTAGTAATTAATCATTAATTTACTCTTTCCTGTTGGGTAGGCCCTGTAGCACTGTGAGAAAAGGTGCTAAAGTTTAGGTAGAATCCTGATAAACAACCTGAATGCTCCTTTATTTAGCTCTGCAAAATATTCATTTCCATGCGTTATTCGCATTTTGATTGCTGCTGAATCCATATCGTTTCTTCAGGTGCTTCTGCAAATTGTTATGGTTGTATTTGCGCGAAATAAGTTAAAATATGGGTTGGCAGGTTGTGGGAATGTTGCTGTTTAGTTTATTATATTGAATCATTGTATGAACCCAGCCGATTTAATTAACTCAGAAAACAGCAGTTAAGTATAGCAGTTTCTCTCCTGTCCTTCCCCCCCCCTATATACCCTACAGCTTAATAGGCCTGTAATGTTTGTGGCATCCAAGCCTTGAGCAGTGGGCATCAATTAGAAGTTTCTTCTATTCCCCAATACCTCTTTTTATATATGTGCCCAAAACAGATTCTTCATATATTGCTACCATGTGGCTTATCCTGTTTCCAATGTCAATGTGTGGTTGACTTCCCACTTAATTTCTCTATGTGGAAATGGATAAGTGTGCTTGCTGTTTTCACCTCAGGCAGTCATAGGTTGTACAGGCCTGATGAATAACATGCAAAATAATTATAAATGTCTTTGAGTGCTACCTCAAAATGTAAAAAAAGAACAACTTTAATTGGTTTTCAAAGAGTGTAACGGGAGCAAACAATATCTCATCAAGACTTTCATCTAAATTGCTTGCTAAGGGGAAAATAAAAACAGTTAAGTAAAGTGGAGCCTATTTTTTTCTTCTGGAAATTTGATCATATCTTGAAATAGTTTGTTGAACATGCTCAATATAGTGTTTGTTTATGAATTTATGATATACCTATCATGTATTTAGTCATTAGATTTATATCTAGGCTTTCATTCAGGAACTCAGGTGTCGTACACGGCACTCTCTCCTCTTATTTTTCTCTCAATAAAAATCCTATGAGATTCATAGCTCTCCTAATCCAGCACTTTCATCACTACACCAAACTGGCTGTCATTATGCAAAATCTATTTCTTTATATACTTCTAACATATTGCGTATCTTTCCTAAGCCAATATAAAAATCCAACGATTTTGATGTTTATTTATTTAACAGGATTTTTGTATTTCTCAAGTCTCTGTACACTGGCAATTTGTACTAAAAGCTCTCTATCCATAAACTAAAAGCAGACCAATGGCTCCCCAAGACATAATTATTTTAAGTGCATTGTAGCACAAGAGAAAGTGCAGCAAATATACTTATAGGGTAGTGTCTTGGACAGTTTGGGAACCACTACAGAGAAAGCTTGCTTTCAGATGTATCCTCGTCTTTCCTGTCATGAGAATGAAATCTTAAACAGGCCTGTATGTTCCTACTACATAGTATATAGAACTGATAGGCAGGAGTATAGACTTGCAATTAGTAAGGGGCAGTTTACAGATCATGCTCATCTAGGCACATGGTTCAGCACAGAGCGTTTCTACACAAACATACCAGGTTCCATTCCATGACAACCAAAAGTAATCATTGGCTGATTTAGGTTAAGCATAGATATGCCTTTATGCTTTAGTTCAGGGCTCCCCAACGTTTTTTGGTTGGCGGCCCAGTCCAGCGCACGGTAGGCAAAGGGGTGGGTGCACTCATGTGCGTGTGCACCATTTGCATGTGGCCGTGACTGGGGTGAGGTGGGGCATGGCGTGGAACAAGCTGGGGTGTGGCGCTGGGGTGAGTGGGGCGTAGTGCTGGGGCGAGGTGGGGCCTGAGGTGAGTGCGGTGCTTGTGTGGCGCTCACACGAGTGGGGCTGTGCACATGTGGCAGCCCACCACTCATACGGCCCATTTGATGAGAGGCCACGGCCCGGTAGTGGGCTATAGCCCACAGGTTGGGGACCCATGCTTTAGTTGATCAGAGTAGAAAGCTATAGAGAAAGCTAAGGCAAATTCTGGTACTGTTTTCTGGTTGAGGCTGGAGGGGGTATGCATTACACACTCACATAGCATGCCAGTGGCTGCTATTTGCTGTGCACACCTTTTGAGGAGAAAAAAATGAATGTATATGTGTGAAAGCATAAAAGCACTATACACCATCTCTAGTGTCATTGCCTTATACTAGGCAGCTTCAACCACATTATTAAAACTCTTTGCTCTGCCCAATCAGGTGATGTCACACACTCTGCAGCTCTCAGCTGTGCTCAAGGTTACATTATCCTGTAGGCCATAAAAGGAGTCACTGAAGCAGTGAATTATCCCTTTTTTAACCTTTAACTTCTTCCAGAATCTGAAAAATGATTGTGAAGACCTCCGAACATAAAATAAGTAAGGCTGTGAGTCATTGTTCTGTTCAACCTTTCCTTCCTTCCCCCATACCTGAGACATGACATGCTGTTAGTGATCACTCTGAATGTTCAGTGCAGTATGACAGACTGATTTTTTTGATAATGGGCTTTTGGAATTTATTGCTTTTACGTTATGATTGGTACTTTTTTGATTGTGTAATGGAGACTTGAGTCAGAACACCAGGAGTATTTTTAGGAAGCAGAACATATGCTGGCTGAAAATCAAGACAAACATCTGATCTTAATAAGCCACGTGTTTAAAATAAGGGCTTTCTTTTAGGCCATTCAAGTCCTTGAGAATGTGCTTCATTAAGGTGGAGAGGAAAAGAATTAAGCAGATTTTATGTTATTCAAAGGGTGTATTTTCGACTAGAAATTTCCTTATACAGTGATAGTTTAGCATTGCTATTCTTGTATGTGCTTTTGGTAAGTAACTCTGAAGGATGCAGTGATATTTTAAAATTTGCTTTTGATAATCTTTGAATTTTTTTTTACTATAGACAATGCCTGGCTACTGGAACTCTCTGGCTGTATAACTGTGGATAATTTTTCATGAGAATATATCTCATTTAATATTTCACATTTCTTTGTTTGGTAGCTGTGTAACCTAGACTAGTACGTAGGGCTTGTTCGTGGTAAGATGTATTCATTCTCATCAAGAGCATAGGTATCATGAAAAAGTGATTACTCCCTTATCTCGTCTGTCATCCATATTATGTGAAGAGAAAGTTTAGCTGAGTGATTCTGAGAAAGTCCTGTGAAGGGTGTGATGGTTATTATGTTATAATGCCAACTGTCAGATCCTTAACAGTCACTCAGCACCTCATTTATCGCTAAGTTCATTAGGGTGGAGATTCTTTGATCTTGCTAACTGCCTCTTGAAAAAGTGTGGAAGTTGCTACTTGCTGTCCTGGTATAGGAAGAAGGTGTACATATTCCAGTCTTGCAATATATTCCAATCACTATTCGCTTTCACCGACTCTTATGTGAAGCCTATTATACTAATTTGGTTTAGAGCCATTGGGGATTTTTTTAACTGCTTGTTCTAGAGATCAAATAATTGATTCTGAAAGCTCATCCGTATACCTCCTTGTCCTGACATTTGAGATGGTGATCCAGCAAAAATGTTTTTCCATGAGAAAATGGAATAAGTCTTTTAGACTGTGCATGGGAAGAATGAGGGAGATTCGGTGCTTTCACAGAATCCAATTGACTTATTGCAGGACTTCCCTCTCCTATCTGGCTAGTCTGTGCCTCCATGGCTATGTCTCCTTGGTTGGAAAGACCATATCTCTCCAGTAATCAAGACTTTAGGATCAAGGAAATGCCTGTATGTATATGTCTGAGTGCACAACTTTGAGTCAGTGTTAATTCCTGGTGACTGCCTGGACAAGTTCCTGCAGTTTTCTCGGCAAGATTTTGAAAGTGGTTTTCCATTGCCTCCCTCCTAGGGCTGAGAGACAGGGACTGGCCCAAGTTCACCCATCTCGTTTCATGTCAAAGGTGGTTTCTAGCTGATGCCTTAACCACTGCACCAAACTTGACTCTTCACAACTCCAAAGGAATAATGACTTCATGGAAAGCTTTCCACACAGTCATGACCCCCGCCAGCAATCCTTGTGTTTCTCTCCCTCCCTCCTATCTCTTAAAACGTATATATTTAATCCCATCCAACTAAGAGCAATTAGTTCAAAAAACATTGAGATCCGGTTTTTTGAAGTTCTGGAATTCCAATTCAGAATTCATCTTGGAAGCAAATTAATTGGAATTGGAAGCCTGCATTCCAATTTCTCCTATATGATTCCTTTTGTTAGTGATAGTAGCTAAACAAACCAGGTAATCTCTGCTCTGCCTTCTTAGGATAGTAAGAAGCAGAGATCTTCGTTCCAGTGTAAAGCTAAGCAAGGTGTTAAAGCAAGCTGCCCTTGATCTGTTCAGAGCACTAGTTAGTTTCTAGCAACCTTTTTGATGGCTCATGTAGCCAAGACTGCACTGCTGAAAAATTGGAGGCAAATGCTAAAAAATGGTAATTTTTCCATTAATTTCAATTGTGCACTAATTTCAGAAAAGTGGAAAAACAAGTGAAAAAAGTATTTAATACATTTTTTTAAAAAAAAAATTTCATCCACAAAAATAGGAAAAGGAATGGAGGAGCAGAAAATTCTGTCCGCTGTTGATACCGTAATATTTCTGTCCTATCCTTTTGGCTCTGAAAAAATAAATGGCATAAAAACTGCAATCCCCAGCCACAAAATGCAATTTTGCCTCTCTGAAGGGGTCTGAATTAGCATCATATCAAAACTGGCCTACAAAACTATCATGCAATATCACTTTTATTCAAATTGTGCGTTGTCCTGTGGTTTTATTTTAAGATTGTTTAAAATGATTTTTTTTCTCCTACTAAGATGTTATAGTAAGCCACACTGGAATCTTTTAGATTAGTATGCCTTCGGATCACAAGACAAAAAAGTATGGGTTTAGCCTTCATTCTGTTGGACTACTTGTCCACAGGCAGGTATATTTTAAATGTAACTATAGGTACAGGTGAAGATAAGCAATGCCTTTGAATCAAACACAGCTCCTGATGATTCCATGAATATAATTAATGCTGTAGGTTAGACTGAGAAGTTGAAAAAAAAAACATTTTGGGAAAAGGGAAAGGTAAAACACATCCATATTGTTGCTATGAAAACCATATAGCCTGTCCTGGAAGCCATTAGGAGTTGAGCTTAATTCAAAACGGACTTTCCTACTTTGCTGCAAATACTGAAAGAGTATTAAAAATTAAGAGAAATTATTGACATCAGTTGTGGTGTTTCAGAACTGGATCTTTACATAAAGCTACAGAAAAGACATAATGTTTTCTAACAGAAAAGCTACTGTGAAACATTATTTGCTCGTTGGAGTTTTAAATAATGAATTCTTTCTTTATAAGGATCTCTTATTCCTAATGAATAGGTCCATAAAGTTGTTCTGTTATTGGCATTAAATTGTTCAGCTGATCTCCAAAGTGCAAGAATTGAGCTATTTCATCCCAAGGCTAACAGTGAAATAGAGAAAAT
The DNA here is from genome assembly GCA_032468095.1 of Pareas carinatus. Classification (NCBI taxonomy): domain Eukaryota; kingdom Metazoa; phylum Chordata; class Lepidosauria; order Squamata; family Pareidae; genus Pareas; species Pareas carinatus. The sequence goes on along the minus strand of JANHFO010009067.1, from coordinate 1,624 downwards.
ATTTTGCAGCTTGTTGGGGAAGGGACGTTATAAAACAGAAGGAAACTTCCTATGAAGCATCATCCCACAGAGACAAATTGTACTTCAACAAAAATATATTAAGTGCTTTATTAATGATAAATTGATTAATATAAATTTTTTATAAAGTTGATATCATCATAAAAATAGTTCTAGAGTGACCATGATTCTAATAGGAAATTTTACCTAAAATAGTTCTCCGGATCGAAGTCTTCATTTCTGAAAAAGCATTGCATTTTACATTTATTTCCATAGGTTGCACATGACATGACTCAGGAGTAGGTAAAATGTTTTAACTAACATATCTGAAATATTGAGAGCATGTGGTAGGCACACTCACAAAATGGCTGCCCTGGGAGATCTTATTTAAATAATAGGGATCCTGATGACTCATAAAAGAAAAAGACTTACAAGAATGTGAATTATCCTGATGGGATCTTTGTGGAATCAAAACATATTCCTTTAGCCAAATATGGTGCTTTTCTTTGCAGTGTATCAGTTTATTTAATTTTAAAAAATTACAATAATGTTTTTAAAAAAATAGTTGGAAAGAGACTATAGTGGCAGTAAAGAAGCAGCCTGGGATACTTTGGTACCTGCATCACTTTCTGTTCCATTATTCTGAGTGAAGTATGATTTACTAAAGGTTTTCTAAGAAATAAGTTATTTTGATTTCATTTCTGCAGCTGTGTAATGCCTTCTGCCATTACCAATAGATATAAGGGTTTTCTAATTAGATTTATTTTAAAAGAAATTTGCTCCCAGTTGCTAAGCTTGTCTTGTGATGTGCAAACAGAAATCACAAATTATAGAGGGTAGACTTATGATCCAATGGTAAATTGCTATTTTGATTAGTTTTTGAACAGGTATTAAGTCATCCATTTGAAAACCATTAGATGGATATGATATCCTAACAATGAGTAATGGAACACATCGACATCTTTAGTAAAAAGCTTTTATGAGGAACATTAGCTGTTTGTATGATTTCTCTATTCTTTCTCAGAGAAATTCAGTGTCCTGATAGTAACAAAAATGGTTTTTGCAAGGATTCAAGAATAAGCAAAATAATTATAGATGTTTTGGATTACACTTTCCACAATGTTTTATCATTCTGGAGCTGATGATAGCTGAAGTCCAAAATATTCATGTGTCTTCCTGGCAGAACAGTGGTTCCCAAAGTGAGTGGTACTGCACACTGGGGGGGGAATGGCTTGAGGGGGCGCTAGGAGACAAGGGGATAGCAGGGGGGCGCTGAGAGGCAAGGTGGGCGGCAGGGGGGGCACTGAGAGGCAGGAGGCGCTGCCCAGAAGGTGCAGGGGCACAAGCCTCCTTGCACGTAAGGAGCGTGAGGTGCAGCATGAAGGCCAGCTTTGGAGCGCTGTCCTTGCTCTGCTGAGCCGACATTGCCACCACTAATTCGACAAAGCAGTGCGCCTTTCGTGCTGCACCTTATGCTCCTTACGCACCAGGAGGCTTGTGCCCGCCCCCATGCCTTCTAGGCAGTGCCTGGCTCTTGCCTCTGATGGGGGGAAGCGGAGTCATCCCCAGCTTCCCCCCCTTCCCCAAGCCAGATCTGTGCGCCGCCGATCAGCTTTTTCCCCCTCCC
>JANHFO010009066.1:2956-14292 GCA_032468095.1 Pareas carinatus | reverse complement strand
AGAAGAAGAAGAAGAAGAAGAAGAAGAAGAAGAAGAAGAAGAAGAAGAAGAAGAAGAAGAAGAAGAAGAAGACGACTAGTGTTCCATTTGCCTACAAAAGGAGCAAAGTTTGTTAAAAGCTTATTGTAAGGACGAGAGGCAGGCAACAGAAGAGAATGCCCTTTATATGCTCTCAAAATTTCCCAAAGTATCCATGAAACCCCAAAGTTTGACGATTTTCACCACAGTTGCTGCAGAACACTCAGGAGTGTTATCAGAATGCATGCAATATATAGTTTTAAATACTTCATGATTGAGTTCAATAAAACCGTATAATGTTTTCTTATTTATAGCTTAACATCATATGCCAATCTTATATTGTAATGATTTGCACTATAGCTTATGTTTGGCATGATGTATTAAACCAACCAGTTATGATTTAGTCATCGCATCATGGCTTAGTACAAAGGGGTTTAGCATAATCTGTAAACCTATTCATTGTTTTTTTTAATCTATGCCACATCAACTTTATTTTGAAAGGAGGGACAGGTAAGGAAAGGTGACTGTGATTTCTCTGTAACTTTCTCTTGTCTATCCCTGTGTAAAATGCCTTTATACCTTTTGCAAGCTAAGAGGACAGTTATTCTCCTATGACAGGGCAGAGAATATGATTTATTTAAGGGACTTCATACCTGTTAATCTGGCCTTTGCAGAAATGCATTTCAGTTTTATGGTTGTCATGAAAAACTCCCCTCACCTTCAGGTGTTGTAGGAAGCCCAAGGTGCCAATCACATGTGAAATAATTAAATTGTTGTAGTCTTAATTGTAAGCGAATGTTGCCTTTAATTGTGCTTTAATAATGCCATGGCCTTTTATAACCCAAATTAATGTTTCTGTCTGGTTTTTGAAGTACATGTCAGTTTAATTAAACTATTAATGGTAGACAGATTTTTAAGTGCTTTATATTCTTCATTAAATTGTATCTGTTCTACAAGCATAAACAAGAAAATAGACTCAGTTAGAAACAGATTCATGTTCTGCCTGATAAATCATTCATCATCGGATAAGATTATGAGGCGTGCCTGTTTTTCTTCATGCTCCCAATGATAAACAAATCCACTTACTCTAATATTCACTGAGTTTATTGAAAAATAAATAAGCTTCCTCATTAAAAAAAAATTACCATCAAGCCTGAAAGCTGTTAGTTGGTCTATGCAAAACTGGGGAACAGAAAAGGGTCATTCACTTGGTTCCTGTGGATGGGGAATTATGGGTGGGGGGAAGGAATTCTTGCTAGTGAAATAGTTGCCCAACATAATGTAGTGCAGTTGTGGTGGTTGTGGGTGTGCTGCTGTATGGGCTGGATTACCTAATTGCAAACAGGGATCCAAGGAAGCAGTTATGTGATTTGCCAGAAAATGATAGTTTTCTAAAGTAAACACTAAATAAAACTCTGGAAACCTCAGCTAGCCCCAGTACAAGAGAGGTAATCAATAATTATTCTTTGAAGATTAAAGTGGAGGTTAGCATGTGATGAGTTCCTTCCTTTTCCAGAGATGAAGTGTGTAAATCATTATGGGATTTTAATTGGGTAAGCTGGGAAACACCGCCGCTGGTTTTCTCTAATGAGGGGAAGGGTTTGTGTATGCCACATGGCAGTGTATGCAATATGTCAAAGCCATATCTTGTTCTTGTAGATACAACTTTGTTCTTCCTTTGTATGGCAGATCAATCCATGTGCAGGAAAGGCATCTTGCTCACTCTTATGCTGGTAATGAAAACCTTGCACGATGTACAACTATAGAGTCATATTTGATCTTAAAGCTAGTGTTAACAAACACAATTGGTGCACTGGTAACTAAACTGATTCTGGGTCTCCTTGTCAATAAATGTGGTAAACAACAACTGTGCTTCCCTTCACAACAAAGGATATTAAGTCATCATATTCTTGGCAGCCATGTCTCACTGCTGTATTCACATTTTCTTTTTCTTTCTTTTTATAAGCAAACCATGACAAAATGGGAAGACAACCTGTTCCTTGCGTTGACAAAACATCACATTCTGTAATAAATGCTCTACATTCTTTGTCCAATGATCACCCAATTAGTCCAAGTATTTGTCTGCCAGGGAGGTGATTTATTTCTCAGTTGCACTTAGCAGGTAGTCAGTTAGGCACCAGATTTAGGCTTTAAAAAACCTCCAATATTTTCCTTTCTGTGGCAGAAAAGCCCAGAGGGAAATGTGTTCATATACCTCTAAGAAGTGCTTTTGTGCAAATACAATTAGCTCTATTTTCATCTGTATTCAGAGGTTTTGGAAGTTAGACTGGGGCTGCCCAGAGATGTATGTTCTAGGGAGCAAGAATATAATTTCATTCTATGCCAAATTGGAGGTGAAATTGGCCTTGCTGGTTTCAAATGAAAATCCCCACTGATGCGTATTAGAAATTACCTACATAAGCATGTAAAAATAATTCTGCCAGATCAAGCCAGAGGTCCATTTACTTTAGAAATTTATTAACAACAATGGTTTAGCCAGATGCCTTTGATAAATTATAAATAAAGCATATCCATCTTCCCCTTCAGGTTGACCACACAACTCATCGTTCAGGAATGTATGGTTGGTAAATTTGGAAATTCTACCATTGTTTTAGGTAACAACATATTAGCTATTGTCCTTAGAGCTGAGTTCTACATGCCTGATGTTTTCTCTCTCTTTTTTTACTTATTCATAGCTTGGATAATTTTAAATTAAAACTTCTTTGGAATTTTTGGAGCTTCATGTTATGCCTTTATTATCTCTGTTTCTATTATTATTGTCTCTCTTCTACTAACTATAAAGGTTTTGAGTATTACAGCTGTAAGATGATGAAAATGTATTGGAGTTTTGTTCTGTACAATTCTGCAGGGCTAGCTTTACTATTTGAACTGAAAAGACCATATCTGATAATGGTAAATTTAGCCTGAGGTAAAAGATACGGTTATGGATCTGCAGCAAGCCATCAAAAAGCCAATGTGGCAACTGTAGTCACACAATTAAAGTTCAGCTTCTTTTTTTACTTATTAAAAAAGCAGGGTTTTACATTGCAACATTCATACAATTAATGAATGTTCTATTTATTTTCTTTATACCTCTTCTGTACTATTGGTAAAAACAATTTGAGGCAGTGAATGTTTGTAATAGTCCTTTCTCCTTCTATTAACCACACAGCAAAAACTTTCTGAGGTGAACTGGGCTGTGAGAGAATGACTGGTCAAAAGTTGCCCAGCCATCTTTCATGCATAAGGCAGGGCTAGTTTCTTAGTTTCTAGCTACACTAATATTATTAGATGTGTAGCCTACCTTTATTTTTGCACAATACAAGGTGGTGTATGATGAACCCAACACCTATTTTCCCCACAACAGCAATGCTCTAAGATGGAGTGGACTGGGGGAGAGCGACTGGCCCAAAGAAACTTGCATTGGTGTTTTCATTTCTTTTTCTTTGTACTTTTTCACACTTCCTTATCCTCTGCTTACTTTTTAATCATTTCTCTTGATTGTTAGTTTATTTTAGCTTTTTTATGTGTAGGCTTTGTAAAATGTTAATGCAATTATTTGACAGTTACCTGACAAGGTTGTTCTTGTGGGACCGCTATGTGCAAAACATTGAGATCCTGACCGAAAAATGGGATATAAAGCAAATCAATACATAAAAAACAGCTTAACACATTGAAAACAAGAAAGCTGATAATAAATAAAGAATTTTTCAACAAGGAGGTGAAAAGAGGAGAGTAGAGGAAAAAAGATTTCCAATGCACAGGAGAAATGTTCCACATTGGAAGCTTGCTCATTGTCCATGGAGAGTTGTCTCTTTAGCAAAATCTTCAATAGGTTGAACTCATGGGGAAAAACCTAACTGCAATTATATTTGACAATTATTTTTAGCAGAGTCAATAGGGCACATGCTGTACTGTCAACCAGTGAAAGAATTACACTCCACTGAACTGAATCTAATGAATTAACTAAAGTTTTTTTAAAAAGTAGAGTTGTGAAAAGCTTCTAAGGAACTTGGATAAAGCATCTTCTTGAAATGGCTTTGTGAAGCAATAGTAGTTCTTTGTCTACAAGACAAACTTGATGTTGCTCCGCCTCCATTTGCTTCAGAGTCTTCTTAACTTTCTTCCTTGCCTGGCGAGGAGATTTCAGAGAGAGAAATACATGTGAAATTTCCTTCCTCACTACTCTAGCTACTGACATGCAAACTTACTACATACATATAGATATCTCACATAAGTGACAGTGGGCAGCTTTCAGGATTAAAAACAATGAAATTTCCCAAACAATCAAGGATAAACAGTTATCTATTTACCATCAATAGTAACAAGGTTCATCACCCCTTTAAACCAAATGCCTGGGGGACAGCTAGGTCGTATGAAAGGCTGATAAGTTTGGGGTCATTCAAATGCTTAGGGAATGCTGTTTCTTAGGACAGGTGTTGCCACTGAGAAGGCACAAGTCCAACTAGATGATTTGTTTAATAGAAGGACCACACCTTCTCCACTACCTCTGGCAATGCAGACAGAAACAATAGGAGAAGGGTGGTCTTGTATCTTGTCAATACAAGAGGTTGAGAAACCCTAGGGGTTCCAAAGGACATTTCCTTTTGCACTACACTACTGGTCTCCAATTGAGAGGAGGGAAGTGGCACAAAAAGTCCAAAACATTTTCTTCAGCGTGAAATCTTCTGTGGGAGAAGATAGAGAAGATGGTTTTTAACTTCAGCAGGAATCCCCTTCTGTGTGTGTTGAAGATTTCATTTATTTATTTATTATCAGAACTTTTATACCACCCTTCTTCCCGAAGGGACCCAGGGTGGTGCACAGCCAGATTAAAATATCAAATAACAACATACAACACAAATAAAATTACTAAAAGATATATACAATAGTGGCTGAGTTTAAAATCGTAATTTAAAACCAATTTACAACAAATATAAAATTGTAAAATTAGGATAAAATTAATAATGGTTTGTAAGCAGAGGAAGGTGTGGTTAGGCCAGACTGGACTGGGCAAATAGGTGTGTTTTTATGGCACAGCGGAGGGCACAGAGGTCTGAGATAAGACGAATCTCAGGGGGAGGTCATTCCAGAGGGTGGGAGCTGCCACAGAGAAGGCTCTCCCCCTGGGGGTTGCAAGCCAACATTGTTTGGCCTGTAGATAGCTGGGTCCTATGCCATGGAGTACTTTAAAGGTCATTACCAGAACCTTGAAGTGCACCTGGAAGCCCACTGGCAACCAGTGCAGCTCATGCAGGAGGGGGGCCACATGGGCCCTACCACTGGCCCCCATAACCTCCCACGCGGCCACATTCTGTACCAGTTGGAGCTTCCGGATGCAACCCAAGGGGAGCCCCATGTAGAGAGCATTACAGTAGTCCAGTCGAGTCGTGACGAGTGTCTGAGTGACTCTCCAAATAGCGTCATGATCTAGAAAGAGGAGCAACTGGTGCACCAGGCAAACCTGGTAAAAAGTCCCCCTGGTGATGGCTGCCACATGATCAACCAAGGACAGCCGTGCATCCAGGAGGACCCCCAAGTTGTGAACCCTTTCCGTGGGGCCAGGTTATCGCTCCCAATAGTCAGCGATGGAATAAGCTGACTATATCACGGCATGGGCAGCCACAGACACTCAGTCTTGGAGGGATTGAGTCTGAGTCTGTTACACCCCATTCAGATCTGCACGACCTCTAAGCACTGGGACATCACCTCGACGGCATCGTTGAGGTGGCCTGAGGTAGAGATGTACAGCTGAGTATCATCAGCTTACTGATGGTACTCCACCCCAAACCATCCCAGATCTGCGCGATCTTCTCCTGGAAATAACCTCTAAACTCCTCTGCCAAACCCTGCAAGGGGTCGTCCCGCCCCTCCAGATGAAGGAGAGAGCGGGCCACTCCAAACAGGGCGGCGGGATGGTTATCTGTGGACGCGATCAGAGTGGAGAAGTAATTCTTCTTAGCCATCATGATCGCGCCCAAGTAGGCCTTTGTAAAGGTCCCAAGAGAAGATCGATCAGAAACTGAGCGGATGGATCTCCAACTGCTCTCTAGGCATCTTTTCCGGTGTTTCATCTCCCTCAGCTCCTTGGAAAACCAGGGAGCCAGGGTGAGTCGGTGCCGGGTCCGAGGCCACAAAGGCACGACCCAATCGAGGACACCGCCCGCCGCCCTATTCCAGGTGGCTGCGAGCTCCTCGGCCGAGCCATAGGTCCAGGCTTCAGGAAATGGCCCAAGTTCCATCTGGAACTGCTCAGGGTCCATCAGGCGCCTGGGGCAGAACCATTTAGTCTGTTCCACCTCCCTGCGGCAGGGTGTGGCAATGGGGAAGTCCAAACAAAGGAAACAATGGTCCAACCATGACAGGGGCTCCACAACTATCTCCCCTAAATTTCGGCCATCTAACCACTGTCCAGAGGTAGAAACCAAGTCCAGCATGTGTCCCCATGAGTGCATGGGTCCCTGAATTATTTGGGTCAGGTCCATGGCCGTCATGGTGGCCATGAACTCCCGAGCCACTTCCAATGCCTCACCCGCAGATGGCAGGTTGAAATCCTCCATAACTATAAATTTGGAAGTCTCAACCTGAACGGAAGCCCTTTTGCATGTACACATGGTTTTCCAGTCTGGATGATTTATGTAATGGTGTGGGAATTTTTTTTGTCAACCCTGGAGAAGAGCCTTCCTACAGGGTGCTAGCATGAAACCATGTAAAACTACTATGGAGATTCTCTGTTATTCAGGTCATAGTTATCCCAAAGATGCTTTTTCAAGAGGCAACTGGGCTTTCTTATTTTTCTCTGAAGATGTTCTTGAATGAGAAGTGAAATGGCTTCAAAGAAAAACAAGAAAGTCTAGTTGCCTCTTAAAAAACACCTTTGGGACATGTGAAACCACCTGAATTTTAGGAAAAACTGGGGGCAGAGTTAAAAGAAGGATCAGCCTAGAATCCCTATGTAGCTATAAGTGGACTAAGTCCAACCTTCCTTGAATTCCCTTGATCCTTATCTAATAACCCCAAGCAGGTAGTAACCAATAGCTGAGAAGATTCCTATGTATAAACTGTTTAGCAATAAATCAGTTTAATTGGACCTTCATGCATGGACCTGATCTTTTGCACCTGACAGAATTGCTCTGCTGAGGCAAATTGGATGGTCATTTAGCAAAGTGAGCGCAGGAAGAAGTCTTAGCATGTTTTTAGACTCTTGGCACAAATTGACTATGCTGACATGAATTATATAGTAGCTCATTTTTTCAAATTAAGCAAATTCTTGGATTGTTGGAGAAATTGCAGGATAGCAAATCCATATAAAACATAAAGCAAACTGATGTAATGTGAAATAAATCTGTATTTTCTTTTCTCCCCCTAATCCAAATCACAATAGTAAGATTGAGCAAATATTGAAATTTTCCAGTTGGAGTTAATGAAAAGGTATACATTTAGAATGAAATGAAACTATACACACACTCCTTCCATACAAAACTCCACTTGCAGTAATCTCAAGGTTTCTTCATTGTGGTAGTACAACACTGTTTTCACACTGTTGCTGTCTACACTCCCCAATCCGTCAAAAGCATTTTGTATCTGGACTACATTCGTTACTAACCTGAAAATCTCCAGTGCTTCCTCTAGTTGACCTATAGGGGAGTTCGAAAAACACCACTCAATCAGTGTTCTGTCCTCATAGCCACATCTTAGCTACTGTTACATGCATTTCTCAGTCATTTGCAAAATCATCATCATTGTCTGAATGGTTGCTCTTGGGGGAGCTTTAATTAAAGAACTATCCTTTTGCTGCATTTAAATGACCCATGAACAAATGCCATCCTCACTTCTAGGAAGGGATGAGAGAATCTAGGTTTAGCCCAAAAGTGGGATGAAACAAGAGCTCATGCCAAAAGAGAAATGACCAGACCTGAACGCTGAAGAATTTCAGCCCTGCATGCAGAAAAAAGTGTCTTCTATAATATTCCAATGAGCCCAGCTGCAAAACCCAACTGATTCTGAAGCAATGTAATATGTTGGAAGTATCTGCAGAATGAAAGCCTTGAAATATGTTTATTAATGTAAAACTGTTGGACATCAGAATCTCTTATCTACCTACTGTAGATCACCAAGATGTTTTCATTCAGTCAAAGTTCATCAACAAAGTAGACTTTACAAATTAATATGTGTGTCTACATACATGTAGACAATGACAATATCCACATTCTCCAGCAGCACTATTTATATCAGGTAACTCCCAATGCTTGAGATAATTTAAAGGTTATTTCTTTATGGAAAAACTGACTGTTTCCAAAATATTGGTGCTTACCTATTAATGAACAATGAAATTAGAAATGTTTTTGCCAGGTTGTCAGTGAAGAGGGCTTGGATTGATGCAACTTATTAGTTTCAACTCTAATGGGTGGCTTGAGACTTTTAGGTGAATCCTTTACATTCATTAACTTTGCACTTTTACTAAAAACCAAAGTCACAGCATATGAAGGAACAAACCTGTTTATTCAGAATGACCTTGCATATAAGTTGGACTGCATAATAACTGCAGTGTTTCTGTAAATAATTTCATTGAACAGTCTTTTTTAGTAATCACATTTTTATATTGTTCTATTTACAGAATGTGCTATAATCCAAAACAGGGGCTCAAAACTAATGCTATTTGCCTTGAAGGTGTGCTTTTACTTACACTGACTGTTGGTTTTATTGTTTTTATTTGTTTAGCAGTGGTGTCTCATTAATGTTAGGGTGAAATACAATATTTCAGGAGCATGATAAGAATTTCTCTACTCTGCTCCCCTTTCCATCACCTATAGATTTGTTTGGAGAGTCACCTAACCCACAGGAGTATATCTAGGAGCATGGAAAAAGCTATGCAGGGGAGATGGAAAATCATACATTTTCTGATTCCATCACCAGAAAAAAAATGTTGCTAGATTTATTTCAAGGTTCCAAGCCAGTGAACCTAACATTCAATCATTAGTTAAAGGGCAAGGGCAAAGGAAAAGGGAGTTGCTAGATACACAATTTCCATAAGGAGATATTTTGCAAAAGTGTTCAGTGATGATATCTCCATTTAGGAATTACTTTTTAAAAGTTGTTTGGTGGGGAAAAAAATACCACTAGGATATATAGTTTTCTCAATCTATGTGCAGTTTCTGACTGCATATTTCACCTTGTTCAGGAAAGTTTTCCATCCCTACAGAAACAGCTTTCCACATTGTAGATATAGGCCAAACTGGGGAAATAATCTTACAGCAGAGCTTATTCAGCCTTGACAACTTTAAGACCTGTGGACTCCAACTCCCAGAATTCTTCAGCCCACTATGTTTGCTGGAGAATTCTGGGACTTGAAGTCCACAAGTTGCCAAGACCGAGAATTCTGGGACTTGAAGTCCACAAGTTGCCAAGACCCGGCCTAAAATAGATTTAAGAGACCTTAGCTTTGCTGAGAATTGAAGTCCACACAGCTGGATGACACACAGATTGGGGAAAGGCCACTCCAGAATGACAAATCCTGTGATAAATTGTTTTCTGGACCCTAAGAATTGTATTTTGACTTCTCTTTCACCTGAGAATGATGTTCCTAGTTTCATTTCTAGTAGGAAAGTCAAGCTCTTCTACTTAGCTTCTTCATCCCAAACGAGACATTTTCCCTTTGGGCTGGAAAGACAAAAAGGAGAATCCAGGCAGAAGAAGCCCTTCTGACAGAGGTCCGCTTGAGCACTTCTGCTTAGAATTTTAATCTCACCTTTACTTTTTTTAAAAATCACGTAGCTTAAGAAAATTAGGAGATGCTTGCAAGGTAATACAATTGTTATTATTCCAAAGTCACTGTCTTTAAACTAGCATCTTTAGAACAGGTCCACTGCCTCAAAAACCTTCACCTCTTATAAAAATATCACTTAATGCCGTTCAATAGCTTATTCCAAAGCCTTTCAGCAGTTTAGGACGTAGAAAAAAGTCAAGATCTCAGCTCTCTATCTGGTGCTCTTGTGTTCAATAGAACATCCTTTGACTAGGATGCTATCGCCGGTTATTTCACTGACTAAATCTCTTCTGGAAAAGATCAGGATGAAATAAAGCCAAAGGGCATAGCTCGTGGGCTTTCTTTCAACTTCTTCCCCAGCGGTGAGCTTCTTACATGTGAGAGGCCTCTGATATAATTCCCTATGATATTCATAGCCAAACTGACCTTTCTGCTGTCCTTTCACTATTTTCTCTCCCTCCCTCTTTCTGTCTGTATGTTAGGAATGGAATTATTGACTGGAGGATCAGCCCTGGAATTAATTCAGTCCCATTTATTTCAGTGTTAAGAAGGGATATGCAAATATTCTCACACAGACTTCAGTTCTACAGGTGGATAGCATACCTTTTTTCACCAGCTTTCATTCAGAATCCGCTACTGTGTAGCAATAGTAATAGCAATATCACTTAGGCTTATATACTGCCTCATTGTTCAGTGTTCACCGGCTCAAGGTTGATTCAGTCTTCCATCCTTCTGAGGTTGGCAATTGGAGGATCCAGATTGTTGGGGGCAATAGGCTGACTCTGTAAACCTCTTAGAGAGGGCTGTAAAGCGCTGTGAAGCAGTATATAAGTCTAGGTGCTATTGCTATTCTGCTTTACAGCACACTCTAAGCAGTTTACAATGTCAGTCTGTTGCCCCCAACAATCTGAGTCCTCATTTTACTGACTTCAGAAGGATGGAAGGCTGAGACAACCTTGAGCACAGCAGGATCGAACTCCTGGCAGTGGGCAGGGTTAGCCTGCAATACTGCATTCTAACCACTGCACCACCACGGCTCTATAGACTATACAACCTTTAGCCTTTATAGACTATACAGCCTTTGGAATTCTATAGAACCACTATAGACCCTGTATCCCCAGTGTAAGTGATAGTAGCAGCAATGGTAATGCAGGAATTCCTAGTCTATTGTATTTCTGGCCCAGAATATTTTTATATTGCTATTTTTTAAAAAAAGTTTGATAAACTTGACATATTCCCAGCTTAGGGGACTGAAACTCTTTCCTTTAACAGGCTTTTTTTTACACCAATCTTCAGAGGATCAGAGCTTTTTGTGGAAAACATGAAGGTCATCAAATGTCCATTACCCAAGAAGGTGAAACAGAGTTGGGGGGCAGGTTTTGTTCTTAAAGCAACACATGAAAGGTGAGCTTTTAAGAGCCAGGCTAACAGAATTTATGTCTTAGATTTGTTCCTACCATTCTCTCGCTTTCGTAATTTATTTATTTATTTTATTTATTTATTTATTTTAGTCAAGCATATAGAACATCAACAATAGTAAAGGGTAAAAAAA
>JANHFO010009063.1:15914-26280 GCA_032468095.1 Pareas carinatus | reverse complement strand
GATGGTATCAAAAGCCGCTGAGAGGTCTAATAGGACCAGGATAGAGGAGCAACCCCTATCCCGGGCCCTCCAGAGATGAAACGGAAAGACAATGTTCAAAATTTCTCTGAAACTAATAGCCCAAACACTACTTTCTGTAGGACAGAATACATCAAATCACACATTGGTTTGATTATATATATCTACACATCCGAATTGGATAGTAATTTGGATTCAAAAGGTAAAGGGTGCCCACCCAGCACCAGCTGACTATTCTGTAAAGGGATTCCATTGCGCCAAAGCTGCTGCCACACCATGATAGGAAAAGGGGTCTGGGACAACTGGCCGCCACTGACTGGCTGCCGCCACCAGGGGACTGTCATGTCTCACAGGGTCACCTGGTCACATAATTTTTGGCCACTGCCCATCTTGCCACCAGGGAGGGTGGTGGAAGAGGATTGTCCGGTGAGGAGGATGAGCACAGGCGGCAGACAGGGAAGGAGCGGGGAGGTCCGAAAGCCAGAGGGGGGTGGAAGAGGGCAGGATGAGAGCATTTGAAAAGGAGACTTCACTGCTAGTAAATGTGCACCCACAGTCTCTTCTCTTGATCCACAGTCTGGCAGCCCCACGTGAGAGAGAGACACCCACCCTTCTTCCTGGGAATGCACAGCCATCCCCAGGGGCCGGGTCTTCCGGCAAGGCATCCCCTGTGTGTGGAGAATTGGGGGGGCGCATGCCACAAATCACCTCTCCTTCTGCCTTGTCCAGAAAGCAAGGTCACAAGCTGGGAGTAGCAGGGATGTCTCCCATTGGGGGGCAGGGGACCCAAAGCCCAGGGTGGTTCTTCACCCCATGGATGATGAAAATCGTAGCCCGAGGCATCCACAGCAATGAAATAGAAGCTACTCTTTTGAACCACTGTTAAAAAATCAAAAGGGAAAAGTGTTATTCACATGCCCAAATTGCCTCCCTTGCTGCCTGCCGCCGTAGTACATCCAAAAGATTCCCACCTACTGCTTGGGGTGGGGGTAGTCTACATGATCACGGGTTTTCCCTTTAAAAATCTGACACACTTTATCAGTTTGGGTGTGGGTGCAGGATGAGAGCTGGTGGCAGGCAGGGGAAGGGAGTACAGCATGATGTTGTTAGTATTTGAAAAGGAGATGCCAGGAGATCTCACAGCTAGTAAATGCAAGTTCTGAGATCTCCTGGCATCTCTTTTTCAAATACTAACAACATCAAGCTGTGCTCCCTTCCCCTGCCTGCCACCAGCTCTCATCCAACCCTCTTCCACCACCCTCCCTGGTGGCGAGATGGGCAGCTGCCAAAAATTATGTGGCCAGGTGGCCCCATTGCAACATGATGGTCCCCTGGTGGTGGTGGCCAGTCAGCGGTGGCCAGTTGTCCCATCCCCTAGGGAAAGTAATGCTTTTTAAGGAGCGGCCGAATTTAAAAAATGGGATGGGAGAAGGTTGTGTCTAAGAGATTTCCTACTTCCATTCCATTCCACTGTGTGCTACCCACCCCACCTCAAGCAACCCGACAGAACAGATTGGTTGTGGGGGTTTCAAAAACACTGTAAGCATGACAGCAGCATGGGAAGCCTCTCAAAGGAAGACTTCTCTAATTTCCTCTTGAAACCACCGCCATTTAAAAAAAAAAGCTTTAGAAGAAATTGACCACACAATTTGGGTGACATCACACATTCATATTGTCTCTTGTGACCCTTTAGAAGGTTGTGACTCCCAATCACTGGAAAACCTGTGCACCCACATTTAAAAGAATTATCATAGCATGCCAGTCCTGCTTATTTCTAATAATTTCATGCCCCCCCCTCTGAGAAATCAAGACCTTCTTAATGAATGTACACATTTCAGAACTTTTGTCACTATAAATTTATGGTTATGTAGAATGAGTTGAACTGAGACAAGAGCAAAATATAGTAGTGATTCTCCAGACTTCTCCAGACATGTGGGACTCTTCTCTGATTACTACTCTTGTTCTATGGAAAACTAAAAAGATAACTCATCTTTAGAAGAATGCTTAGTTTGAGTGTGGGGTAATCAGTAATGAAAGGCCAGGAAACTTTTTCTGAAATACATGCCCAAATGCCAGGAAATTCTAAATATTTCAACATGCACTTTGAGCCACGTGCCCATCGGATGTGCCATGAAATGTTCTCTTATAATACTCTGTAGTGTACAAGGGTTTGTCTCTAGAAAGATGAAAGCTGGCACAATTCCAGTCAGTGGTTTTCAGACTACGAAGATAAGTAAATAAACTAATTGACATTACTAGAAAAATTGGTGCCCACAAAGAGCAGGAAGTAGGTAGAGTGCAACTTCCCTTTTTGGGCCGATGAGTTATGATATCATTGCTCACAGCAAAGAAAATTGGATACTAATTTACAGGGGCTTATTCCAAGTGAATAAAATGCTGCCACTCCCAAAGTACTCAACACAGGATTTATTATTATCTAGCCAAAATCTGGGAAAGACGGGAGGCCAAAGGAGAAGGGGACAGCAGAGAATCAGATGGCTGGATGGTGTCACCAGTGCAGCAAGCATGAGTTTGGGCAGACTGTGGGAGGTTGTGAGGGACAGAGAGACCTGGTGGGTTATGGTCCATGGGGTCACAAAGAACTGGACACGACTTAGTGATTGAACAACAACAAGCCAAAATCAAATTTAACAAAAACACACCACTTAATAAATAGTAAATTCCACAAAACTCATAAACCCAGACATTTATTGCCACCCTTCTGTACAAGTATCAGTATTAACCTCCTCATCCCTTCCTGCCCTTTAAGCTCCCATCACATCTCTGGTCAAGGCCATTTCTTATTACCCTCCTATTCATCTGCATAGGCAGATCTAAAAGCAGGTCGTTGTAGCTGATACACAAACTGAAGCCATCAAGCAAAGTTGGTGGACAGTGAAACCACACAAACAAGGAAACAAAGTGGTGAGATGTAATGGGGGGATAGGCTGTGGACTATGCAGAACACACAAACAAACCCAAGTTGTTCTCACGGAATAGAATATAATTCTTGTCAATCGGGAACTACAAGGCTTCAGTTGCCGAGTCTTAGCCTTAAGAGAAAGATAGGGAAGGTGACATGAACTGAAAGGGTTTTCCTAAGAACCTGAGCCCCTAGTTAATACCAAAACACTGGTAAAAGATCTGCTTACTGAATGTAAGGAACATTGAACACTTGTTCCAGGCAACAGGAAATAACGCTAATCCATCAGAAGGGAGCAAGCTTTTTATTCTAATTTGTATAAAGGACACGATATACTTTTGAAGGAAATAAATGAATATCTTAGAAAAGAGTTTTTCAACCTGTGGTCCGTGGACCCTTTGGGGGTCTGTGGCACATTGCCATGGGATCCGCAGACAGGTCAATAAAATTTAGGAAAACGTAATATTACATGAATTGTCAATTAGTAATTGGTTGAATTTGTGTGGGAATGGGCTCCGTCAAGTAGCAACGGCATGTTTTGGAGTCTGCAGCTTGAAAAAGATTGCAAACCTCTGTCCTACAAAATAAAATTTATAGAGGATTACAGAAGGACAATACAAATGATGAATAGACCTATAAACTTCAGGGAAGTTTCAGAAGCAATTAAAAGAAGTTAATCTGGAAAGTTGCCTTGACTAGTTGGACTATTGAGTGTGTATTAAATATGAATAATATTAAATTTAATAAATATTTTGAGCAGAAACTTATGCAACCTTTACAAAATACAATGAATTCTATACCACAGAGAGAGAAAATGAAAGAAAGTGGGAAAGAGCCTAATATAACATTAAAGCCAAGAGGCATTATGTCTTGACTTCAACAAGAAATTGCAGATCAATATTATTATTCAATAATTCTACAAGTTATTTACAACAATTTTACTTAAAAGACTGAAAATAATTTTGCAGGAATTATTTCATGAGGCACATGAGGCCTTTTTTAAGATGCAGAGAAGGCTTTTGACAATTTGAACTGGACTTTTTTTGTTGAAGGCTTTGAAGGTATGAATTTTGGAGAGAAATTTACACAATGGGTGAAATCGATTTAAGCTTCTCAGTTAGCTCAAATCATTTGAGTTGTCACCTCTTGTTTATTTTATTTGTTGAAATATTGAATTAGAGAGACAAAAAGACAAAATGAGAGGATTGCGACCATAAAGATTTTAAAGGCGTTAAATAAGCTTTGCAGTCAACTTGGTTTTGGTTGTGACAGAGAATTATGGGGAATTGAACTTTTAATGAGTAAATGAAAGGAATTTGGTGCACTGGCAGTTTCAGATTAATAAACATAAGACAAAGATAATAACAAAAAATATAAAAATGCACATTCAAACAGAACTGATGAATAAATCAGATTTTAAGATTGAGCAGAAGGTAAAATATCTGAGTATTAGCATGACAAATATGAATTGTATGTTATTTCAAAATAACTATTTTAAATTATGGGACAGTGTCTACAAGGTTCAGGATGGGACAGATTACAGGTTTCACTGTTGGATAGAATATTAATGAGTCTCACTTGCCATCTTCAGGCTGGTGCTTTTAGCTTCTTGCTAGTGTGAGTGAAGTGTGATCAGAGTTGCCTTTTATCTGTGAATACTGATGGGAAGGTTTGGTGTGCTGGGCTGGTTGGCTGAGTTGTTATTTCTTCATTGGTTGCTGGAGTTGATGTTGGTGTAATGGGTTGTTGTGTTGTAATTTCCTGGGTCGTTTGTGTAGTGATTGCTTTTCCATTAGTCTCTTGTGTTTTAGTGACTTGAGCAATGGGTTGTTTGAAGGTGACCTTGTGAGTTTTTTTGATGTGGAGTTCTGAGTCTTGTGCTTGTGCTGTGATCTCCTGGCTATTTTTTGGTCAGTGCCGAAGGCTGTCCTGATATTGTGTTTGTGGAGAATATCAGGACAGCCTTCGGCACCAACCAAAAAATAGCCAATAACCTAAGAAACCCCAAAGACAAGATCCAGCTAGAAAATCAAAGAGTTTATGAAATACCATGCAACAATTGCCCAGCCACATACATTAGACAAACCAACAGGAGAATAAATGCACGCATTGCAGAACACAAAAACACAGTCAGAAAAGAAGAAAATACCTCCTCACTCTTCCAACACCTTAAAGCCACAGGGCATGAAATTAGTTTCGAAGGAACCAAATTAATCTCCAACACTGAACACTTCAACCAGAGAATAATCAGGGAAGCCATTGAAATAGAGAAACACCCCCACAACATGAATAAATGGGATGATACCTCTTGCCTTCCAGACATCTGGAAACTTACCCTCACCAACAAATGAGTCCCACCCACCAAAACCAACACCAGACCCAAAACAACACAAGACACCACCACCAATCCCCCTCATCAGACCCAAACACTACCCTACCCTATAAACGAAAGACAACCACCATCCAGAAACCAGACCATGGCTGCATCACCAGCTGTCACACACTCCGACCCCAAAACCAAACAAACTGACACACACCAAGAACACATACACAGACCCAGACCTCAAACTCAAAGTCAAACCAAAACCTGGAATGCTACATCACAGCCACCCACTCAAGACATTACATCACAAAACTCAAAAAATCACATCACTAGAGCTCAAAAAGTTACAACACAACAAATGACCCAGGAGATCACAACACAAGATTCAGGACTCCACATCAAAAGAACTCACAAGGTCACCTTCAAACAACCCATTACCCAAGTCATTAAAACACAGGAGTCTAATGGAAAAGCAATCACTACACAAACGATCCAGGACATTCCAAAACAACAGCCCATTATATCAACATCAACTCCAGCAACCAATCAAGAAATAATAATCCAGCCAACCAGCTCAGCACACCAAACCCTTCCACCAGTATTTACAGATAAAAGGCCACTCCAATCACACTTTGCTCACACTAGCAAGAAGCCAAAAGCACCAGCCTGGATATGGCAAGTGAGACCTTGCCAAAATGTTGCCAAGATATTCTCAATCTTACATGGGAAAAGACCTGAACGCACCTAGACCTACACACTCACACATACACATATATATATTCGTAGATTTTCACCCGTACCGGTATGTAGGTCTAGGTGTGTTCAGATCTCTATTCTATCCTATCCTATCCCATGCCATTCCATCCCATGCCATCCCATCCCATCCCATCCCATCCCATCCCATTCCATCCTATCCTATCCTATCCTATCCTATCCAGCAAGAAGTTATTTACAAGCTGACAAAGAAAGAAAGGGAGTCTCAGTGACCATTTCTAGTTAATTTGCCTTCATCAGTGAGACATACCCTCTGATGTGATTCAAACCTGGGCTGCATACACACACACATATATACATACACACACACACATACATATACATACATAAATTTGGATGTGGGATGTGAGTAGGGCATTAAAGAACAGTTTGCATTGTGTACAATTGTATACATTTGGGGATGTGGAACGTGAGGAGGGTATAAAGAACATTTTCTTTCATATTACTATTTTCTGTGGAAA
Organism: Pareas carinatus; assembly: GCA_032468095.1. Lineage (NCBI taxonomy): Eukaryota > Metazoa > Chordata > Lepidosauria > Squamata > Pareidae > Pareas > Pareas carinatus. The sequence goes on along the minus strand of JANHFO010009063.1, from coordinate 19,781 downwards.
CTAGCAGAATGCACACACACACACACCATACACATACACCAGAAGAAATTCTAAAGGCGCCCGAGTATGAGATACGAAAAAACGTAACTTTTTTTTTTACTGGAGAAATGCGTTCTAAAGCAGATGTGTCAGACTCAATTTCATTGCAGGCCACTGCCCCCGTAGTCTCCACCATCCACCCTCCACTCTCCTCCACCACGTCTCCCCAGAGACCCCTGCCAACCCATCCTGTGCCACCTTTGATCCCCAAGGACCTCCACTGTGGACTCCTCATGGACACCCCAGACCCCACTGTGGCCTCCCAACAGAGCCCCTGCCAACCCTCCATGGCCACCAATGGCCCCCCATGGCCAAAGACCCCCTACCTATACCGCCACCTCCATTTCCAGGGAGCGCCTTACTTGCCACCATATCATACCCACAGGCCAGATACAGGCAATCTGCGAGCCGCATCTGGCCTGTGGGCCACCTATTTGACATATATGTTGTAAAGTAATCATAAGACAATTTCATCCTATGCCTATGTAGTAGACAACGCTCTCTGACAATTCTAAGAAGTAGCAGGACTATAGATATGTGTTTTGATTGCCCTAGGTCTTTCATGGTAATCAAAAACTTGGAAAGGTAACATCTAAAGTTCTTCACTGTAACTATGTGTGACTTCTAGAGCGAATGATCACAAACAGCAGAAAATTGGAAGGAGAATTATTTCTTTTAAAAGAACCTTTGAGTCATTTTTCCTTGAGTAGAACACCAGAGTGCACCTAAGAAGTGTAATTCTAGGGAATGGATTGTTGCTGCAAAGATATAAATCTGCTTTCCATTCATCTGAAAACTCAGGGTGAAAATGGAAGCTTGGAAACAGTGTTAACTGCATTCATTCCCCAAAGATGTCTTTTTTCTTAAGACTGTATCCTGCTAAGGGTGTAGAAGAGGTCACCACTGCAAATTCAGGAGAGAAATATGCTATGAACACTGTTGATTGACAGAAGGATGTCATCATGCTAGGTATAGACAGACCTCAGGTAGACAGGGACAGAACCAGAGTTTCTGATTTTTTTGGAGGATGAGTTTCTTTAAAGGATGAACGATGCACTCTGTAATATTTAAGGTGCCCGTTTTGCTCACTCTAATCCTCCAAAAACCATATCTTCTACTTTCCGAGAGTTCTTGTTTTCAGACTTGCCCACTCTATATGACTTTCAGGACCCAAACACAGAAGGGGTCCCTGAACTGCATGAGGCATGACACAAACTCTATCCTTTTGTATTTGGGTCCAACAATGCATCTGTATTCTAATGAGGGAGACGTTGTACTGCAGCAACATTATGATGAAAGATCTGGATCATATAGAAGTGTCTGCAGACTATTCAGTCTAATGAGAGTTTGCCCCTTGAGCAATACTGCCATCATGTTTCCCCAAAAATAAGACTGGATTTTATATTAATTTTTTTACTCCAAAAGATGCATTAGGTCGTATTTTCAGGGAAATATAGTACTAAATGTATTCTTCTGACTGACGATCTTAACTGGGGCTTATTTTGGAGGTAGGGCTTATATTATGAGGATCCTGAAAAATCAGTTAGATTTTATTTTCAGGGGAACGCTATAATCTGAGGAGCATATTTCCACAGGGGGAAGCAAATACTAGGAAGCATGGCTCAGTGGACAATGTGAAGAGAAATTAGCCAACTGGAAGTGTCTATGGAGATTCTCAGTCATTTAGGTCATAGTTGTCTCAAAGGTCATTTTTCCGAAAGACAACTGGACTGGGTTTTTTTTTATTTTCCTTGAGGAGGAAGAAGAAGACGTTTCATTTCTCATCCAAGAAGCTTCATCGGTTTGTCTGAATGGTTGAGGGGGATGGAAGGATAGGTTCTGACAAGATGTTGAGGGGCGATGGCAGGGTCGTATTTCTTTGCAGTCATCTTGGTTGTTAGCACTCTGACTGAGAGCCATTGAGGCCACTTGGAGGTTTATCTGTGCCCTCAGGGTCAGCTGAATCAGGGTCCAAATTAGTTGTGGACTTCTTAACAAATTCTCAGCACACAGGTAGAGCAAGGGAGGCCAAATAAAGGACTTCCATTTTATATAACTTCTGCCTGATTCTTAAAAGGTTGCAGATATTATTTGAAACAGCAGCAGCAAATACTGTAGTTCATTAAAGTTGGGTGGCTATAACAACGAACGAATCTGAATAAATGGGCGAACGAATGAAGCAGTGTCTGCAAACTTGAATTCTTACTCTGTCCTGTGTCTGTATGATCTTTCTCATGAATTGCTTCACGTCTTATGTACAACATGCAAACTTTCACTTGCTTGCCCCTCTTTGTAATTCATTTAATTTATTACTGAATGCAACGGATTTCATCAAAATGAACCATGAGTGGTGAAATAATAAGGGAATACATAATAGAGGGCAGCTACAGGGTTTTTTTTCCTAATTATCTGTCAGAAATTATACAGAGACACTTAAAATATCAAATGTGCACAGGGAGAAAGCATTTTCTGTGCCAACACTTTGTTTTTAAAAAATAGGGTTTTTTTTAGCACATTTAACATCATTAGAAAAATGTCCCCAGAGTTTTATTGCAAAAAAAAATACATCTCTTCTGGTTTGAATTGAATGATAATGAGGACATACACAGAGATCATCTTAGAATGACAATAGACCCTGGATTTTTCATCAGATCCCAAGAAAATACAATATCCCTAGAGAGAGAACATCATAGATTTTGTTTTCCTGCAGACATCAATTTTTACTGAGCCCATTCATATGACCATTTCCTTCTATTTCCTCTTAATCTATATATCTTTTAAATAATCTGCATGAAAAATGAACACATGTATTGTAACATAAGAACATTAAAAGGAGTTCCGTTTCCCACATTCTCTACTGAACATCCAGATGCATTCAGGAAGTTCACAGTCAGAACTAAAAGGCAATAATATTTTTTCCATTGTGGCTCCCTTCCTGTTAACACATATGGAGACAAAGGATACTGCCAAAAGCAGCTAAAAGTGTTGTACCGCCACTGACTTTGAAGATTCACCAAAGGAAATGCACAGCTTGGAATCTCAGGTACAGTTAGAAAAGGATTGGGAAGGGTAAGACAAATCGAACAGGCGAACGCAAACCATGTCAACAGAATAGAGCCAACTATGAGGTCAATGATTTACCATATGTTATTTGAAGGATGAACTCCTGGCATGAGATGGCATGCCCCTTAAAAAAATCCCTGGTGTGATTGCTCAAGAGAGCTTGAAACAACCCTGTGAACAGAGACAAAATGAAGATCTGAATAAAGAATTTACGCACTGCAGAAACAAATGCCATCAGAGTGTTGTTTTAAATGGAACTATGAAAACACTCCGTGGAAAACACTGAGAAAACAAAAGAACATTGACTCACAAAGGTAATGCTTTCCCTTGCAAACACTATTACAGTGCTGAATATGGGAAATAAATGAGTTGGACGTGACTTCTCGAGGCAGGAGGGCAAACAACGATTCAACAGATATCGTTAAAAGATGAGTCCCCTGAACAGAATACATTGCGGTGTGAGGGAACAATATGTTCAAAAATAATGATAGCAACTGAAAGGGAGAAGGAGTTGCGTTTTGATGTTAAAAAAATCCACACCTGTTCAGAATTCCAAAAGGATGAATTTGTCATAATTGTGGTGAACAGATCAGGGTTAAAGTGTTCTGCCCCGTACTTGGCCGAGCCTGCGGGGTGTCGGAAAACGAGCTGCTTCTCCCCGTGGTTAGCCAAGAGCGCCGTTCACCCCGGGGGGGCGTGTCCGTGCGGAGCGGCGGAGTGCGGTGCCGGGGCGTGCGCGTGGGCCCAGCCGGGCCAGCGTCAATG
>JANHFO010009060.1:48123-60729 GCA_032468095.1 Pareas carinatus | reverse complement strand
CACTTCATTTTAAAAGGAGACTTTTTAACCACTGAGTTAAGTTTCTGAAGAAATACTTGCCAGGAATCTTGCTCCTGGTCCGTCTGTTCTAGTATACTATAGTTTAAAAAATCTGGTGCAGAGATGGTCGTGACGCTTCCTTCTGCTTACAGCAGAATCGCCCCAGATGCGGAGCTTCTGCCAGATCTGCCTGGGGAGCTCTCGCCCTTTCAACCCCAGGAATAAATTCATGGGCCCTAGGGGAGCTCTACCCAGATCTGGTTGCTCACCTTTCCCTCTTCTCCGGGGGAAAGGCTTTCCAACTGCCAGACAACTGGTTTTCGGCTGTCAAAGTGGCTAACTCGATCGTGGAGCTGATGGACTCGAAGAATCCAACTTGTGCCATCTGCGATGCCACTGGAAGTCGAATTCTTCTTCTAAGACTTCTAGGTTCTTATGGCCGATCTGGCACTTTTCCTTCTTGAGTTTTAGACATCTCTTGCAGAAACATTTGAGACATTCCACCAGGACTGCCGCTGATTCCCCCGTGATCAGGACGTCATCAAAGTATGGGCAGATGCTGGGAATGTTCTTCAGTGTTCGTTCCATAATACTTTGGAACAACCCTGATGCTGCGCTTACCCCAAACTGCAAGCAGCGCACTTGGAATGCACCTCTGTGTGTGACTATTGTCTGTACCTCTGTGGTAGTGTTGTCCAATGGCAGCTGCTGATAGACATGTGAGGTCTAGTTTAGCAAAGATTTGGTCTCCCTGGAGTGAGGTGAGGATGTAGCTTACCACTGGTACAGGGTAAGCATGCTGCTGTAGTGCCCTGTTTGTGGTGTGTCTGTTTATGGTGCATTATGGTGCATCTGTGCAGATGCGAACATCCCCATTAGACTTAACTAGGGTCACTATGGAAATCTCTCAATGGCTACCGTCCACAGGTTGGAGCACTCCCTGCTGCACCAGCTTGTCTAGTTCCACATCAATTTTAGGATTCATTGCAAAGGGAATCCTGCACAGTTTTAAATTGGATTGGAGTTACTACTGGTTCGAGGTTAAATGAAATGGATGCCCCTTTGTATTGTCCCAACTCAGCACTGAATATGTCAGCATACTGTTGCCATACCACTTCTAGATCAGTTATTTGGGTTCGATGAATGCCTGATACCATGATGCCCAGGGCCTCGAACCAGTCCAGTCCTAAGAGACTGGAGCAGCGCTCCTCTATGACAACTACACTGAGGGGACCCTCAAACTCTGTAATTGTATCCTAATAATAGCTTCGCCCCTTACAGGAACATGTCAACTCTGGAAGTCGTTAGCACTAAACTCGATGATTTGAGTGGGACTCGACATCGGATATGTTTGCAAAAGTCATGGATGATATAATGGACAGGGCCGATCCACTATCAAGCTCCATGGAGCATGGAACCCCTTGGAGTTTTAGTTGGAGTTTTATCTTTTCTTGGATGGGACATTGGGCCCCTGTGCATTGAATGCTATGCCTTTCCGAGCAGTATTCAAATCTGTTCTGTCCTGGGGACCCTTTCCACTTGTGCTGCTGTGCCACAGGTTTCGTTTTCCACAGACGACCTCTGCACATTCTGGCAATGTACCTTAGCTTTCCACAGGCATGACATACAGCTGTGCAGAATCTGCACTCTGCTCTTTCATGTTGTCTCCTGAAGCTTGCACAGCTCTGTGGGGGAGTTTCTTGCTCTGTGGAGTGTGGCTGTCTGGAGGGCTCTCTCTGCAAGCAGTCGAGTTTGTTGCTTTCACTGACCTACCTTGAGCCTTTTGCAGTCTCTTGGTGGATCATTGTGGGACCGGTGTGTGTTTTTGGTGGCCAGAGAATCTCCATGGCCCCTCCAGCAGCCTCGTCTGCCATGACTTCAATGTGTCTTGGAAAGTCAGTTTCTCCATGGCGAATAGGCACTGCTGTAATTCACTATTACACAGGCGACAAACAAGCCAGTCTCTGAGACGGTGTTCCAGATCAGGGAAATCACATTGGCATGAAGCTTGGCAAAGGGCTACCACAAACTCTGTTGCAGATTCTCCGGATCTCTGTTCTCATTGCTCAAATGCATGGGCCAGACAATGACCAAGAGTCTAGACTCATATATTCCTTTCACTATTTCTTGAGGTCTGCGTAGGCCACTGTTTCTATGCTTGCTGATACTACCAGGTTTTCAGCGATATCAAACATGGCTTGCCCACAGACACATAACAGGGTTGCCGCCTTCAGGCTGTCGTCTATGATCTGGTTAACCCGGAGATAGTTGTCTACTCAGGAGACATATGAGTTCCACTGTTCCAGATGAATAATGTCAAACTCATTGAGTCTTCCCAGTTTAGCCATTTTGCGAAGGCTCCTATGGTGCTGGTTAGTGTCTGTCCTACTGCAGGTGGAGCTGGACTGCACTTCGAAGTCTTGAGGACAGATCCCTCAGGTGCATCTGTGCCTCCAGTGTGTCTTACTGGTAGGTGGGGGTGAGGACTAAGTCCTGTTGGGACTTTGTTACCCAGCCTATCACCCAGTGACTTCAGCCTCTTGGTTAGCAGCAGCTCTCTCCCCCGCAGTATCCCACCTTCATCGCCACTATTGTTTCGTTAGGCAAGAACCAGACCAACATAACTGCAACAGAATTTATCGACTCAAAATGGGAACTGAGAAACTGCAGGCAAATGCTTGTAATTTATACTCTATAATATAAATATAAATGTTTAAATTTCCCTCCAAAACAGTTGGGGTCATTTAAAGGTTAGTTTCACTTTAGCCCAGTTAACAGTTGACACAATTATATACATTCAGTACATAACAGTTTTCTCCTCAGTCAGTATACTATCTGCAATCCAAATTTAACATACCGTTATATTTAAAAAATATTTATGTGATGCAAACCATTATTGTAAATAAATATTATGTTAAAGTCTAAAGTTTTGCATTCTAGAACATTAGCTCCTTTTTTAAATTAAAACAATCTAAAAAAATCACTTAGATCAGGAGGACTTCTGATGCCAAGAGAGATCCCTCTGAGCCTTTTTGAACATGTAATAAACCATGGTTTCAACCTCTATCACCTCAGAATAAACTAGTTTATTTACTGATTCCACATTGTAGTTCAGAAAAAGAAGCCCAGACTAATCACACTATAAATTAGAACATTTAAATATATCCATTTAAAATATATTTATTCTTAAATATTTTAGGAAATTCTTCTAAAATCAATAGGACTTACAGTGTAGATTGAGTTCAACTCTTCAAATGTGGTTTAAATTAATTTAAAATGTTTATTTGACATTAATTCCTTTGGTTCAAACAAAGCTTTCTGTATTATAAATGAGCAAACCTGCATACCAATTAGCTTAGTAACAATTAGAACCAGGTCAAGCATTTTCCATTGATTTTAAATTATTTTTTAATTGAAAAGAAGCTACCTGTTAGGCTGTATATAATTATATTGAATGCAAACCATTTACAAGTCAGTGAATGGCAGCCAAACTTTCCACAGGGACATTTTCTCTTTTCTCATTTCCAGGGAATTTTGCTTACTTGTTGAAGCTCATGTATGCATAAGGACAGTGAAAAAGATGTTTTTTCCATTCTGAATTACGGCTTTGTTCATCTAACTCTATCCAGGTTTATAGCTTTCAGGATTAATTCACTAAGATTGCTTATATCTGGGGCAGCTCTAATTAAACACACTGGACTTCAATTAAATAATCACCATTTTTCAGGGTATCATGTGAAACTACTAATCATACCATACACTTCCATGGTTTTGCCCTATTTTATTACTTTTTAAAATTTTTACTAGATACATATACCACTTCAGATTGAAATAAAAGGTAATCCACCAGATACCCAAACACTGTTGGCTTACTCTGACCTCAGAAAAAAGTGTGGAAGATCTTTTTTTTTTACTTTTGGAACCAATATGGCCTCGATAGGACTGAAAATACCTATGCAAGCATCAGAGTTTGATGGCTGATAGATCTATGAGAGCTGGAAGGAAGGAAAGTTGAGTCCACATCAACACTTCACATTTCATACCGTGTTTCCCGAAAATAAGACACTGTCTTATAATAATTTTTGCACCCAACGATGCGCTAGGTCTTATTTTCAGGGGGTGTCTTATTTTTCCACTGCGGCCACCCAGAACCCGAAGTCTGAGACCTTATTATCGTGGAGGTCTTATTTTCGAGGGATGCCTTATATTTCAGTGAGAGGCAAAATTGTAAGTAGGTCTTATTTTTGGAGAAACAGGGTAGTATATCCCTTCCAGAAATGGCATCCGCAGTAATTCTTCACCCATTTAATTTATTAATTTATTCAATTTTTATCTCACCTTTCTGCTCAGATCTTGACACACTGACATTTTCTGTGCAGCTGTATTGACAACCATTTGTGTATTCACAACCATTTATGATTTGATGAATTGTATACAGATGTATTGCATTTAATCAGTGCTTTTTTGCAAGGAAAAAGGTGCAGGAACTCACATCTTGTCAATCTTTTATGAATTTTTAAAAATATATATTTAATTCTTAACATAAATTTAATTTGTTGTTTGTAAGGCAAAAAAATGTGCCAGAATTGTTCTGGTGCATTCTATGACCAAAAAGCACTGCATATAATCAACAACATGATTGGCAATATGACCTGTTGAAATCAAGGAATCAATTTGTGAATTTTTGACTTCCGATTCTTAGCTAACCTTAAATATTCTTGTTCCTTTTTTAGGATGTTTTTTTAAAATCTAAAAATGCAAGCCTCTAATGTAGAGGATGGGGAATAAGCTTACAGCTGTTTGTTCCTAATCATCTGAATGAGACTTTGCCTTACTTTCAGTCCTGTAGGGAGATTGCAGGAATTAACCCTTATTTCTCCAACTCCAGATCCTTAGTCAGTATTTATAAAGATGCTCTTATTTTAATCACAAGCAAGGAATGTAGTAGGATTGTTCTACTGTTCATATTTGAGAAGGGGAAAATATCCGTGAAGAATATGTGTTTTTCCTATTCTTTGACATCATAGGAGAACATATACTTCTGGAGAAATAAAAAAAATGATAGCACCTTATTTTTAGTACTATGAAACAAGAGATTTCTATAAGTAGTATGGAACAGAATAGTATAAAATAGTATTTCTCGATCTCAGCAGGTTTATGATGAATTGACTTCAACTTCCAGAATTTCTCAGCTAACCATGCTGCCTGGAGAATTCTGGGCATTGACATTCATGCATTTAAATGTTGCTGAGATTGAGAGACCTTGACCTAAACCCCAAAACAAATTCACTTGAGCCTTGGTAACTGACCAAGGAAATGTGCTGCTCCAGGGTTAATTTGGAGCACAATCTGACCATATGTAGGTCTCCCTTTATATTGTTGGGTTGCAACTCTCATCATCTCTCAGCATTAGCTGGCGGTAATAGGAGTTGAAATTTGGTAACATCATCCAAGTCTTGATTTGACTAGACAGACTTCCTGAAATATACATATTTAAAGAAGACCATTAAACAAATCTGTTTTTTTAATTTTTAGCCTGGGTTCGAAAGACCTACGGTGTTTCATTTCATAGGTTGAGAACCTGACAAAGGTATTATTGAAGGGAGGTTGAGCATCTGCAGAACCATGGCATGAGATTCACTCAGAACATTGATAGATTACACTGCTATTGTACAAAGCTCATGAATGGAGGTAATCTCCTTTTTTCTGTAGATGGAGTTGGGAAAAGGTTGGAGGTTAACCACACCACAGCCATTTCAGATGTTCAAGGTAAGATGGAAGAAATTAATCTTGCTTGAGGATATTTCCCTTATCAATGGTAAAACCAGAAAAAATGCTTGCCTGTCCAAGCTGAAAAGGAATTGCATATATAAGGTTATGGAGGCTAAATTGGATCATATGTTATTGCATAGTTTCTGTGCTGTAAACAGTAATCACACCAAGCTTTTTTATCTTCATATATGGCTATAATATCTTTTCCATGGATACTGAAAGCTAGCACTAGTTCTCATGCAAAGGACATGTCATAATTTCATGTTCCATTTTAAGGCATTTCTACTCTGACTTTTTCAATCTATTTGAAGCCCCTCTTTAGTCAAAGCATAGTCAGTCAGGAATCATAAAAATCGGAAAGTTTTGGCCACCCACGTCAAAACAGACCAAGCTACAAATTACTTAAAAATAGTAAACTAGAACCACAACTTTCTACCCTTATATTTCTTCATCAAGTTTTTTTTTAAAAAGGATACTCCATGCTTTCTTATTGTAGTTTGCCTTTCAGTAGCCTTCTTCCTTGTTTATTAACAAGGAAGAAATCCCCCAAATTGCATAGATCTTCAAAAAGGAATAACAGGCTGTGGCTAAAGAGAGCATCTCTTAGCCTAATAAATATTAACAGTTCTTAAAATGGATTAAGAAATGAAAGGCACAACTTACTGTCTGTTTGAAAAATAAATTCCAAAATGATTCCAAAATTTTCAACAAAAACAGCTCCTGAAGCTACTTGCAGATGGTTGATATATGGAGGATCTTGTGTGATCATTCTAAGGCCCAAGGGAATCCTATAACTAATGGAATGCCAGCTCCTTTACACCAATCGGTAAGTTGAAAAAACAACAGTCCAGAGGAAAAAACCCATTAAGGATCTTTCCCTGGGCATGATGTCAGTTGACCATCTTTTCACCGGAGGTCCATGGACTGTGTTTTTTATATCAATATTAGAGAGATGAAGCTTTCCTAAATTTGGAAAATGACACTTATAGAGGAGGCAGGATTCAGGAAACCACTTTTCTTAAAAAGTTGAGGTGCGAATTAAACTTTTGGATATCACAGCAGCTTCCTCATTTTCCACTAGGAATAAATAACCCAGAAACTTTTCAGATAACTATAGCATCATGTACTTTTGAAACCCGAAAACGTCATGGAAAAGGTGAGGAATGCTATAGAATTACAATTCCCAGCACAGTTTTCCATACAATATGGAGCTGCTGGGAACTGTAATTAAGAACATAGAGACCAGCATTGCTCAACCTTGGCAACTTGGAGATGTATGGACTTCCACAAGCAGAATTCCCCAGTCGGCATGATGATTAAAGAATTCTGAGAACTAAAATCCACACATTGTAATGTTGCTGAGGTTGAAAAACACTGATCTCTTTAGACTCACAAGGGTTTCTCATCCTTAATGTACAGTGACAGAATTGTTAACATCGTTTTGTGTTACAGGCTATAACGTCTGCAAAGCTATAATTTTCAGGAAATATTAGTATTAAACCAATTTAAAGCCATACCCTGTGCTGAATCATCAGATGGCTTTCTTAGTTTGACTTAGGGTAGTCTGAATCCAGCTTTAAGGCTTGATGCTTTGTGTGTATGTCTGTCTTAGCCAATCATTAAGAATTCTGGGTTATTATAATGTGTAAACTGACCAGGCTATCTTAGAGCCATTAATTATAGTTTACTTATCTTGTTTTGATGAAGTATCAAACTACAGTCATTGAAATTTCTGCTTACTTGCACAAAAGAGAAAATGAAGCAACTGCATTTCTATCTCAACTTATTAAAGAAGACGTGATAATCTAATTAGTGTGATATGAAATTGCATTGGTTTGTTTCTTATTCCTCTTGTTAGTTGGGAGAAAGAATTGCCAAACTAAGCCAAAGCCAATAAATTAAATCCCAGCATGATATGTGAACCTGCCATTTACTTAAGGAACTTATTCATGTATTCATTGATATTAACTAGACAAAGGCTTTAAAGAGTTGTATCTTCTGTTAAATAAATTTCATAATTGAAGCTGTTGTATTATCTGATAAAATAGTGTGTCATCTGGTTTTGACATTGTAGTTGTTGGGATACTTTCTGATAAGGGGAGAATGTTCCCAGAAGGAAAAACAAGCCATCAAGTACCTGAGTATGTTTTTCCATCCTCCTGCTAACAAAGTGTCAGATATTGAATAAGTTAGTAGAACATAACCCCATTTAAATCATTCCTAAGGAATAATTTTGTGAAATCACAAAAATGATTTCCCCCCAAATTCTCCACATAACAGAAAGAATAACTCTGGAACTGTAGTTTCATTATCTGCTCTTTATCAGTATTCAAAGTATGTGTAACAAATATGTGGAATATATGGAGGAATGTAACATCATGACAAGCTGTAAGTATTCATGGATAACTGAAAAAGCCCTTATGTGTATAAATAAATGCACAGATTCTTACTTCCGAAATTTCAATTGCCTATATCAGGAATTAAACATGTGCCTTAGACTCCTAAGGCTCCTTGTATCCATTGCCTATCCAGCTTCTATGGAATGAACTAGAGGCTGGATCTTTCAGAACAAGTAAGAAATGAGACACATTGCTTATCAGAGGCACTGTTTATTGCACAGAATTAGTTTAATTGAGACCATCAGGTGTCAGTAGCAGGACAGATACAGGATTATCATCCATGCTGCAAAAGTCCAGAACACTATAATGGCAGCAAAAAAGTGAGGGTTTTGTACCTCTTTGCTGACATTTAGTGCTGCTTTGAACAGAATATGCCATTTATTGTAAACAGCATATTCCTATTTAAATGAGGAATTTCTGTACCATAATCTCTCTGGTGTTTATGCTGAGGCAATCAGGATACTTAAACATAAGTTTGCCTTTCACAACAGATGCTACAGTGTAAATTTTGTCATTTCAAACTATTAAGTTGTAAATGTCATTTCTGCAAAGCATTTTTAATGTGATCTCCAATAAGCCAACATCATTTCTGCACAAGTAATGTACAGGTGTTTGGGAGGGAGGGAGAGGAAGAGAGGAAGAGAAAGAGGCATGGGAATCCATTTTCATGTATTGTATTAAGCAAAATAACTGAAAAGATAGCTGCTACTTACAATTCTTTCTTATCTCATTGTAGAATAATTATTTATAATCTAAATGTCAATAATATTAGCAATGCACTGTTGCAAATGATGTCTCTACTTATACTGCCATTCTGTTGGCTTTACTCATGCATGAAGAATTTATGTTCTAGATGTTTTGATAGACTACATTGATGATATAGCTAAAAAGCATATGGATGAAATGAAATGAATTTTTAATAAGCTTGGAAAGAAATATGTTAGAGGGCAAAGCAAATATCAACATTTAGGAGATCCCAGAAAATGATGTTCAGTGGTGATTAGTGTAAAGTCCTGTATCTATAAATATATTGCTGCAGGGTTTGACTTGATAGCAATGCATATGAAGGGTCTAACTGCCTATTGTTCATGAACATCAAAGTAAAAATATCAGTGGAATTTTGATATGCATTAACTGAAGCATTGCATCTGGAATATAGCAGGTAATCATTCTATTATATTCTACTCTGGATAGACCATGCTTTGTATTTTGTACCCAGTTTTTGGCACTGCATTTAAAAGGAGCATGGGAAAGCTGGAGCAATGTCAGAGGAAGTGTAGCCCGGATGATGGGGCTCTGAAAAGAAAGCATCCGAGAAAAAGTTAAAAGTGTTGGGTGCATTTTGAAGCTGAGGAGTTACATTATAGTGGTTAATAAATACTGCATATAAAGGCTGTTATTTAAGAAGGAGCAGCCAACAACCCCTTTAAAGAGAGCAGCTAGTTTAGAGACTTTTCACTCTAAAGAGTCAGTTTGGCTTAGTTGTTAAGGAATCAGACTAGAAACCTGGAGATGGGTGTCTTTGGGTCAATCGTTCTCTGTCAGCCCACCAGGTCAGGCAAAGGCAACAAGTCAGTGGAACAATTCTTGTCACAACCAATGCCGGGGGGGGGGGACCAGATCCTGCACCTGCAGGAAGATCCTAGAAAGAAAAAAGGGGGGGCGAGGTTTGTTCTTAGTTGAAACAAAGAGCAAGAAATGAGAATGAAGTTTAACGAGTTTTAGAATAAATGTTAGGAAACATTCCCTGTTGATAGGAGTTGTTAAGCAATAAGTCATTTTACCAATGGATCATAGAAAAGCGGTAGATTAATGGGTGCAAATAATGATGTTTTTATTATTACATCATATAAATTATGCAAGTTGTATGCTTGTGTCCAACACAGTGATGAAAATTTATAATTGAATCATTGGGACAATGGCATAATGACAACATAGATTAACAACATTAAATTGTAGCATATCATCCACATAATCTTATATTCTACCCATGCCAAGTTTCTTAATGTTTTTTTAAATATATAGTTTCATAACCTTATATTTATAGAAACAAATTAAATACAGACACTGTGCATTCTTGATGTTTATTATGACACATATTTTAAGAAGAAAACATGCTATTGTTAATCACTTGTAAAGTAGGAATTGAATAAAATATGTCTATCCAGAATATGAAAATTTCTTATTTCTAGGTTGAATCTCTCTTTGATCAGTTTCCACCCATTGTTCCTTGTCTGACCTTCATGTGCTTTGAAAAATAGACTGGCCCCCTCTTCTTTGTGGCAGCCCCTCAAGTATTGGAACACTGCTATCCTGCCCCCCCTGGTCCTTCTCTTCACTAGACTAGCCATGCCCAGTTCTTGCAGCCGTTCTTCATATGTTTTGGCCTCCAGCCTCCTCTTCATCTCTGTTGCTCTTCTCTGTACTCTTTCTAGGGTCTCAACATCTTTTTTATAGTGTGGTGACAAAAACTTGATGCCTTATTCTAGGTGTGGTCTTACTAAGGCTTTATAGAATGGTATTAGTACCTCATGTAATCTTTATTCGATCCTTCTGTTGATGCAACTTAGGATTGTATTGGCTCTTTTGGCTTCCACCACATAATGCTAGTTCATATTTAATTGATTGTCCGCTAGGTCTCCAAGATCCCTCTCACAGTTACTGATCTTAAGCCAGGTTTCACCTAATCTGTATGTGTATTTTTTATTTTTATTTTTGCCCAAGTGTAAGACTTTACTTTTCTCTATGTAGAATTTCATTTTGTTAGATAGAGCCCAGTGTTCATGTCTGTTGAGATCCATCTGAATCTTAAGACTATTGCCTAGGGCAATGGTTCCCATGAGGGACGGTGGAATGGCTTGGGAGGGCGCTAAGAGGCAAGGAGGGTGACAGAAGGGTGCTAAGAAGCAAGGGGGGAAGCAGAGGGGTGCTAAGAGGCAGGGGGCACTGCCCAGAAGGCACAGGGGCACAAGCCTCCCTGAGCGTAAGCGTAAGATGTAGCATGAAGGGCGGCTTTTTCTACAATTGAATTTTGTTATGATTAAATAAGCATTTATTATTTTGTTATAATTTTGTTTAAATTTTGTTACATTATCTTCCTTAGTGGGTCGTGCAAATCGCTATTCTGAATAATGCTATTTATAGGAGGGGTGGGAGGCACTGAGGATGAGTTTGTAGCACCAAGGGGGTGATGGACTGAAAAAGTTTGGAAACCACTGGTCTAGGGTGTTGGCTATTCCTTCCAGCTTTGTGTCATCTGGAAATTTGATAAATTCTTCTTGTATTCCCTCATCTAAGTCATTTATGAAGATATTGAAAAGTATTGGGCCTAAGATAGAACCTTGTGGTATCTCACTGATTACTTCTCTCCATGCAGATGTAGTACGATTAAGGACTACTAATTGAGTACAATTTGTCAGCCAGTTACAAATCCATCTGATGGTGATGCTATCTATCTCACTTTTTTCTAGCTTGCCAAGAAGTAGGTTGTGGTCTACTTTGTCGAATGCCTTACTAAAGTCAAGGTATACTATGTCCACAGCATTTCGCTGGTCTACTAATTTAGTCAATTTGTCAAAGAATGAAATAAGATTGATTTGGCATGATTGGTTTTTAACAAATCCTTGCTAACCTCTAGTTATGACTTTATTTGTTTCTAGTTGCTTGCAGATCTGTTTTTTGATTATTTTTCCAGTATCTTCCCGAGTATTGATGCTAGGCTGATTGGTCTGTAGTTTCCTGGATCTGTTCCCCCCCACCGTCTTTTTTTTTTTAAAAAAAAAGATAGGAACCATATCAGCTCTTTTCCCAGTGCTCAGATAGTTCCCCGGTGCTCCAGGATTTTTGAAAGAATTGGTACAATGGTTCTCAAATGACAGGATCTGCCAGTTCCTTTAGAACTCTGGGATGCATTCCGTCAGGTTCCAGTGATTTATATTCATCAAGATCAGACAGTTGTTCTCTTACCATTCTCTTACTTATTTTTATTTCTGTGTCTGTCTATGACCTTTATGTTTTTGGTAGGTTGGACTATAGTTTCCTGTTGCGTGAAGATCGATGCAAAGAATGAGTTAAGCAGCTCTGCTTTCTCTCTACTGCCTTGCCATCTTCTCTCTTTAGTGGACCGACTGTTTCCTTGACTTTTTTCTTGTTATTTATATGTTGAGAGAAACATTTTATTATTATCTTTGACTTTTGCTGCTAGTCTATGTTCATTCTGGGCCTTTGCTTTCCTGACTTCATCTTTGCAGATTTGGGTTATCTGCTGATATTCTGCCTTAGTTATGTGTCCCGCTTTCCATTTTTTCTGCTTGTCCTTTTTGTCTTTCAGTTTGCCAGAGAAATCCCGTGTTTCTCCAAAAATAAGACACTGTCTTATATTAATTTTTGCTCCCAAAGGAGCGCTAGGTCTTATTTTTGGGGGATGCCTTACTTT
>JANHFO010009059.1:317422-330042 GCA_032468095.1 Pareas carinatus | reverse complement strand
AGCTAAATGGTGTGGACATAGTATACTTGGATTTCAGTAAGGCATTTAACAAACTAGACCACAACCTACTTCTTAGTAAGTTATAAAAATATGGGATAGACAGCATCGCCACCAGATGGATTTGTAACTGGCTGACAAACAGCACTCAATGTGTAATCCTTAACAGGACTACATCTACACGGAAGTAAGTAAGCAGTGAGGTATCCCAAGGCTGTCTTAGGCCCAGTATTCTTCAATATCTTCATAAACCATTTAGATGAGGGGATAGAAAGGGAACTCATCAAATTTGCAGATGACACCAAGCTGGCAGGAATAGCCAACACTCCAGAAAATAGGCTCAAGATCCAGAAGGAACACTTCTGCTCCCTATCTAGAAAAATGAAATTCAATGTTAAGAAAAGCAAGGTTATACATTTAGACTAGAAAAACCAAATGTACAGGTATAGAATAGGTGGAACCTGGCCCAACAGCAGCAACTGTGAGAGGGATCTAGCAGTCCTAGTAGATAACCACTTAAATATGAGCCCGCAGTGTGCTGCAACCACCAAAAAGCCCAACGCAATCTTAGAATCAAGATCACATGAAGTGTTAATATCAATGTTTTGGTAAGACACACTTAGCATACTGCATTCAATTTGTTCACCACATTATAAAAAAAGAGGGTGAGACTCTGGAAAGAATGCAAAAAAGAAGAGAAACAAAGATAACTAGGGGACTGGAGGCTAAAACAAATAAAGAACAAACGTTCTGGAATTGGGTATGTCTAGTTTAATGAAAAAAAGAGCTAGGGTGACATCATAGTCGTGTTCCAAAATTTAAGAGTCTGTCAAAAGAAAGAGGGGGGTCAACCTATTTACCAAAGCACCAGAAGACAAGAAGCAAGATGGAAATTAATCAAGGAGAAGCAACCTAGAACTAAGGAGAAATTTCATGTCACTGAGAACAATTAAGCAGTGGAGTGGCTTGCCTTCAGAAGTTGTGGGTGTTCCACCACGGGAGGTTTTCAAGAGATTGGACAGTCATTTGCCCAGAATGGTAGGGTCTCCTGCTTGAGAAGGAGGTTGGACTAGAAGACCTGCAAGGTCCCTTTCGATTCTGTTATTCAGGCACCAACAACCTGAGTCCTTTATATATGTGAAGAGAAATCCAGGAAAAGACTGATCCAGGCTTAGACTACTTGCCTTACCTTGGCAGCAGCAGCACACACACACACACACAAACACTCTAGTTAATGTTTGGTGGCTGGTAAGAAGCCACCAGGGGCCACAAAATACTCCCTTGCAGTCCAAACAATTTCACCATGGAGCTTCTCTCTTTTTATTCTCCGCAACAGAGAGATCGGGAGAAAAATGCCTCACTTCAATCTGGACACCCACGGACATGCAGCCATTAATCAACCCCCCATCAACAAATGTAGTGAATCTGTAAAGCCCGACAGCCACCTCCAAAACAAATCTAGTGACGGGCACTCTGCCACATGAAAGGGAAGGTATCGCCGAGATTCTCACCAGAGTTAAATGGGATCACACCACTTCTCAATCTCTAAATCACATCATGGTTACCTTGCTCATTGCCACCACTTTCAGTCGGGGCTTCTAATGCAGTTTTGGAAAAGGAAGACGCCGCCTTGGCCTGGCTCGCATCTTTGCCAAACAAACCTCCATTTCCAGGGGAAAACGAGAATCCGGAGCCTGCCGCCCCTGAACTCACACCAGGGTTGTCACTTTTGCGAAACGTAAACAAGGCAGAGGAGGAAGCCGCTGGTTTGAGTTCTGTTTTCTTTTCCAATTCTGCCTTCTTCCCAAATGCATCTTCCGATTTGCTACGGTTAAAGGAAAACGTGGAGCCCTGCTGAAGGGCCGGGCTCCCAAACGCAGGACGAGGCTGAGCTTCGGTGGTTTTGCTGCTGCTTCCAGAGCTGCTGTTGCCAGGGAGTCCCTGCTGCTCTATCTCAGCCAAGTATTTCTCATAGTCATGGAAGATGGGGGTCAGGTCACAGAGTGGGTTGGCATTGACATGTTTGACTATCCAGTCCCGTACAGAACAATTGAGGGCAGCCAACTGTTTATGGTAACTCTCTGAGTTGCAAGCTTTGCTCTGAGGGAGTCCGGAGGACAAGGGCTCTGGATTCTTGCCATTGGCTTCCACGTGTGCAGAGTTCTTCTCAACTGTAACATTATTTGTTGAGCCGCTGGAGACCACGGAACCTGCAAAAGAGGAAAATATCGAAGGACTAGGATAACAACCATTGTCCAGAATACCTTTTTTTTAAAAAAAGAAAATCCAGGAGCCAACAAAATCTAGCAGCTTGTTTAAAAGCCACACTACCTAAACAAGGATACGAGGCCAGCATTTTGATAACAAGAATACTGAAAAAATAAAAACAGAAGCAGAAAACCCAAAGAATATAATCTTTAGACTTACATCCGGCATCCCCCAGTCATCACAATCACTAAAACTCTAATGAAAATTCTATTAAATTAAACTAATATATTGCTTTTCTCATAACAATCTTAGCTCTTTGCATAATCTTAACAAACACTGCAATGGTGTGTTTGAACCAAGATTGGGCAATATTTTGGGGACAGATTGCTTCAGGGATTGTGTGTTTTTTTTTAGAATTAATAGAAGTGCCCAAGAGCTGCAGGGACAAGTTGATAGCTTCACAATGAAAGACTTAGAATTGAACTTAATTTCAGCAAATTTCTTCAGGATAAATACTTCAGGAGAGCTAAGTCTAAACACATATATACTTCATCTTTCTGCTGGAAAATAAGTAGAAAATTACCCTTTCGATTGTTGACATTTAATAGCTGAATGTAAGGAATATAATCAGCACAAGCATAAAGGGGGCCCAGAGCCTCATGCAATTTAAGCAGCAGCCTCATATTCAAAACCAACCAGGAATTCTGCTTTAGGGATGGGCGAGGACAGGTGGAAGGCACAAGGATTATCCACCTTATTGTGCCAGCCTTCTTCACTCCCATGTTCGCCGTAGAAAGAACGCTGTTTTCCCACACCCAAGGAGTGAAATGTGGCAGGCTGGGTGACCAAAGAAGGAATTCCACCTTGGATGGTTGATAGAATTTCTTCACCTCTGTTTCCCTACCAGTCACAAAGAAATAAATTTTTCTTCCCCTCACCCGCCAACCAGCACTACCGAAATGCAGAGTATAACTTTTAACAACCTAGTTCAAGAAAATGAGCAACCTGTCATTTCTATGGGCTTATTTGTTAATCTGCTCTAATGTGAACAGTATTTCCCCCCAACGTCTTTACTACATTTATTATACCTTTTTGAATTCTACTAAAAAATAAAAGGCACAAGGCCAGAGATTGCTGAATCATTCATTCTTACACAGAGACCAAATCTCATGTTAAGTAATCATAACTGAGGATATTAAGGATAGAGGTTTTTAAACTTCTCTTCAAAAATGACCTGAAATAAATCCGAATACAATAAATTGAGGATCTCTCATGCAATTTGGAGACAAGCAAGCAGATTAATCAGAGGCTCAGAAAGCTGGATCACCCTCTATCCAAGCCCTGCAATCATCACTGAGCTCAAGCAAATCTACATGAATCTCATTTTCAATCCTCTTAGGATCTGGATCCAGACTCAATAAATACCATTGATTTAAACAGCTAATTGTTAACAGGATCCAGCTGATGAGTATTTCTTAATAATGAGAGAGCAGGAATACTCATCTTTTACCTCAGAAGTTCTGCTTTATCTAACAAATGCGGCCTGTTCTTTCTGGAAAGATGTGAAGAGCATGATCCAACGGTTACTTAGAAGATGTACTTCTTTAAAGATGCAAAACATATCATCGCAGCCAGGCCCTTCCAATAAAAGATCTTGCTGAGTAACACTGTACTGGTCTATGACTGTATTAGACTATCTGATCTGATCTGATCTGAGTAACACTGAGACCTTAAGGGGTGGGTTTTGCAGCATAGAAGTTCCAAACAGCCCCCCCTCAAAAACTTGGGAAGCTCAGCTTCAATACCAATTCTGGATAAAGGTCGCCCTCGACTTCCCACCATTTATTTAGCAACTGTTCAAAGTTACAACGGCACCACACAAATGAACGTATGACTAGCCCTTGCACCTGTATCTATCTCGCCATTCCCTCCCCAGTCACACGACTAACATTAATATTAGGAGAGTGGCTCACCGGCACGTATTTGTGACACTTGCAGTACCAAGAGGTCATGCAGTGGGCCGTTTGTGGCCTTCCCAGCTGACTTCCAATCAGCAAAGTCAATGGAGGAAGCCGGATTCTCTTAAGAACCGCACGATTCATTTAACAACTGCAGCAATTCACTTATCAACAGTGTCAAAAAAAAACTGGTTGTAAAACCAGATTATGACTCACTCAACAACTAACATGCTCGCAACAGAAATTGTCATCGAAGGCTACCTGTACTGAATTTATGTTAAAAAATAACATAACACTAGATTAAATGTAGCTTTCTCCTCAGTGGACTCCTGCTAAATGCAATCCTTTTTAAACCATAGAGCAGGATTTTTAACAATTATCTTCATTTGAAGATATTAAGATTATTTCTTAATAAAAAGGTAAAAATAAAAAGAATAAAACTTACTAAATGTAGGTCCTGTTTCTGAAGTCGTCTTTAAGCTGGAGAGCGAAGAGCTGTTTGTAATGCTGTTAGAGCTGCTGCCACCGTTGGATAACGCTCCGAAAGATTTTGCTCCGGGGCCGTTCCCGAAACCAGAAAAAACACCAGTTCCGGAAGGTAAAACAAAGCCTTTAAATCCCTTAAAAGCTCCACCAGCTTCTGACTTAAAAACAAAAACAAAAAAACCGATTAGAAATAAACTGCATATTGAGAAGGGATAAGTTTTTCTTACTGTTTTTTCATGATGGCTGCATTTGCAGTAAACCCCAGATGTTCCTGATGGTCACAGCTCTCTTCCACAGTAATCAGAAGCTAGTTCAAAGACAAAAGCTTAGTGCTACCTCTAAAATGAGTTTCTAAGTTTATTTCTCCCAAATGTTGCTTCTTGGGCACTTTCCAATTATTTCAGCCACTGCTTTTAACAAAACGTTATTCCATTCCTACAAAGTCTCCATGGAAGAATGCCTTGCTTAACTCAAAACATCTTGGGCATTCAAGCATGCCTCCAAAATAACATTTTTAAAAGACAGGATCATGCCACTTTTCTTTTTTGAAGGATGCTCAGTACTTTTTGTGACACTTGCTTTTGGACCTGGAGTTCAAAGTGTGGCCTTTGAAAAGGCCAATTTCTAATTCTGTAGAATCTTCAACTGGGAAGTGAGGGGAGACACCACATAAACCCTGCTAATATTACTTAAAACCTTGTTAAAAAGATTCAAATAGGATTTAGCATTAAGTACTGGGGAGAGAAAGAGAGAAATCACTGTATAATTCAAATTATACTGGACTACTGCTAAAAAAAATATCACTCCATCTCAGGGAAAATACAAACAACAGCATAAACTGTGTTAAGTCAATCACCTGACTCACAACTAAAGACTGTGAGCCATCTGAAAGATGTCTTTTTTGGTTGGTACAAAGCTAAATCAATAGTTAAGAGCAGAAAAAAATAATTCTTTTTATTCTAAATGCCCTGTTCTTATTTTAAAAGCAGGTTATTCTGACCTTACAGCTGAAAGAGAAATGTTTTGAATTCAAAATGTTCCACACATCTCTAATAGTAACATAGAGCTATTTTAGCTCTCTTCAAACATTAAGTTACAAATGACTAGAGAGGCTCCAAGAGTACATAATTCTAAAGATGACCTGTGCGCTACAGGGGTCACAAGTGTATGCCTCAGCTTCAGTTTGAAGGAGGGCAACTTCCAAGGAGACTTGGAAATCATATGAATTTGCAGAATTAGCCTAGCAGCCTAGGGGAGTCCTGGGAGTTGAAAACCACTCATTTTAAAGTTACTGAGGTTGAAAAACATTGAATTTAGCCTCTGGATCCTACTAGCTTCCCCAAAATTTTCATATGTCATAAATAGAGTTTAGCAAGAGTATAAACCATCAGGAATAAAACAGCTGTTAACAACAGTATTCCTTAACTCCATAAATATTGGTTTTTTAATTCAGAGGATTCAGTTGCACATATAATAGAAGTTGACTAACTGCTTGGAATAAACAGAACCCAGAAGAAAGAAAAGTATCGCATTCTGCCAACTAAGTTTTTACTATTAAAATATACAAGTGTTTTATCATAGGTATGTAATTCATTCTTTTTCTGAATGAGAGAGAATCATAGACTGGGACAGGCACTCAGTTCCCTTTATTAGTACTTAGTGTAAGGGATCCACACAAACAGTGAAAAGTTAAGTTTTTTAATGGTTGGACCTAACCACAAAAAGAAGCTTCTCTCTTCCCCAGTTGTTAGACAAAGAATGGCTAGAAACATCTTCCAGAATTCTTATCTTCTTCAGATGCTGCCCCAGAGAGACGTTTCATGTATTATGAACTTTCTAGAATTACAAATGACATTTTGCATCACAAATTTAAAAGAAATTCAGCTATATATTAATCTGAGTATGTTGGTCTGATATTTAGTAAGAGTTCTGTTTACGGAATAAGCTAGCACTTAGTGACAAACTCTCTTTAGGTAATGCAAGGAATTAGACAAATTAGCAGAAAGTTTATTTTAAAATGATAAATAAATATACCTCAGTCACCATGTTTCTACGCTTTGCCTTCTTAATTGGTCTGTTCTTCAAAACTTCCTCACTGGCTACTGAGAAAGTTCCTACCTGGAAAGAATGTTTAAATTCTTAGACAAGCAAAATGATAGTCTGGAAAAAGAAATCCCAGTAAAATCCATTCTCTTACTCTGGCTCTTTGATGTAATCATGCACTATTAATATCACCAAGTTCAATGTTGTATTACAATATGCAAGTGCTTGGCATATTCTAATTTTTATAACATCATCATGGATGATTACTTATGAATCATTTGTGGGTATCATAGCTACTCACTGACTTGTTCAAAATATTTAGAAAATGTTTTCCATAAATATTTCCCAAAAGATGTCAACTAACAGATTTTCCTCAAATTAGTCATTATTTGTAAGAAGCATATTTATTATAATTTATCCAATGAACTTTAGAAATCATTAAATTGCTTTCAGAAAAACTGTAATTATTTCTATTTATAGATAACAAGGATGTCCTCTAAGAGATTCCACCATTCATGTGAGTATTTATTAGGGAATTGTTTCCTTCTTTCCTATATCTATATCTATATCTATACACACACACACACACAGTATATATAAGCCACCTTATAGGCAATCTTACAACTTCAACTGGGACCAGAATTTCTGCTGTAAGTTCTTGTGGTTATAAATCAAGTTGGACTCCACTACCGAGAGCTCAGCATTTATCCCAGGGAAGAAACTTAGTCCTATTACAACCCATTTGCAAGATATATTTAGCAAAGAAAACAATTAGTTGAGGTGATACATATGGCCTCCAGATTGGTTCTACCTGGTATAATAATAATAATAATATCTGAGAAGACTGAAACCTTGAAAGATATTGGAGTGAAATTATCAAAATCTCAGATTTTGGAGGCAATGCCATTGCACAAAGAGCCTACACAACCTTGCCATACCTGTGGCTCAGCACAAATGTGTGACTTTCCTCCCTTGCTCATCACAAAAGCACTTAAAAATGAGAACAGGGGTAGACAATATAAAGTGTAAAGAAGCTGTTTCTGTGTCATCAGGAAGAAAACAGAGAAGTCCAAATTTCAAAAGTTACAATAAGTCCAGTTATAATTGGCATGCATTACCAATAAAGTCTACCTGAGTTCCAATCTGTTTTTAATCACACATGACAGGTCAACTTTAATACTACAATAACCAATACACTGGCAACCCCAGACTTTTCATATAGAGACAAATTATATGCAACACATATTTCCATGTGACTGTCTTGGTACATATAAGAGCGACTGGACAGACTGGCCCATTACCTTCCCAGTTTTGCAAAGTATTTTTTCACACCTACCAAAAATACTGTGACATACATTTGTGTACTTCATGTACTGTTGCTCTTAAGTTAATGAAAGCAAGCCTTGTTTACCTCCTCAGTTTCTTCTTCTTGATCCCAGTTTCTGTCAGTCAGCTCCCTTTCTGCCACTCTCTTAGCCATTTTATAGCACTATTGCATCACAGCAAGCCAGTTAGTTGCGTTTCAGATCTAGTTTTTTTAAAAAAGGATGACAAAATCAGGACCTTTATAGCCTGATAATAAAAGATATATTAGATTATGCAACAAACATCTGATAACCAAAGATATAGTAATAATGTTGCATGTTTCAGATACCTTATTTACTAAGATACAATTTCAAGGAACTGTCACACTTCTGACCAGCTACAGTTGCTGCTATACAGGTGAAATTTGGGGAGAGACAAAGTAAGCTACTTTGAGATCCCCCAGAAAACTGAGATAGACATCCAAATAACCACAGTAACGTGAGGTGCCTAATATGATTTGCCAATGGTATTACTTAAATTCCGCATCTTCACACAGAATTGGGGTGTTGGAAAACAGGCAACTTTAGTCCAGTCATCTCACTGTTGTGTTTCCCAGAGACACTGGTTCTATAAAAGCTATGAAGGATAGAAATTTGGGAAGTTTCTTGGGGCTTTAAGAACAGGAAGGCTGAGCTACTCCTTGAGAGCCAAACTGCACATTGTTGAAAGTTTGAAATTGCAACTATCATCCTTGTCACTATATGAACACATCTGATGTCCCTCTGATTGATTGAACCCCATAAAAAACAGCCCCAAAGTAGCTTGGATGGCCAGGGTCTTCACATTGCAACTATTGGGTTCCTAGTAAAGGAGGCATGCAAGTTCTATATCTTTAAAGGGTCTAAGTTTAAAAACAAAATAAAAAGGAAGCTAACATGGTGCAAAGCACCAACATATAGTATGGAATTTCCAAGCACTGTATGCTCTACGTTTGCAAATAAGTTAGTTTCTTAGGAAACTGAAAATGGTGCATGGCCACACTCCAGTGCTTTGTTTGGAAAGGCGCACACATAACTTCCCCCAAAGCAAAAGTAAACTGTGATTTACTTTTATATAGAGAAAACAGTGGGAGGGAAGGTTCATTTGCCATTCTTCTATGAAGTTGTTTTTGGGACAGGTCATCCTGCAAGGCAGCCATTTTGTAAGATTATCCACAGCATCTTTAAAACTCCAAATTTATCTATCCAACAGTCATCTAGTTTTACGTGTTTATTCCTGGCATTAGGAACTCAGGATAGGAGTTCCTGTTTGGCCAACAGATGTCACTTTAAAGAATCTAGTGCCACCCCACCATGATTACATAGAAGCTTCTCCTTCTAAAACTGGACCTCCACAAATACAGTACGTCCTTCCCTGTCTCCCTCCTCTGAGAAGCCCCCACCAGCAAAAGCTATGCCTGGATAGGCCAACAGCTCTGATAGGTAGTATTGACGAGGTCATAATGCTGTGGACAAAAGGCAAGGATGCAAGGCTATTTTCAGACAAGAGCCCAATCAAGCTGGCTGCCAGAAAGGGAAAAGCTAGTTTCCCGATCAACATTCCAATGGAAGGGTGAAGGCCTCTAAAACATGGCTGATCCTTTGGTCATGCGACGTAGCTCAGTCTCAAAGATCTGGATTAGATGGGACAAAATGACTTTGATGTGTCTGCAACAACCGCGATGCTGTGACTGAAGGTCCAAAATGGAGAATTAATAAAGAAGAGAATTCCTGAAAGGCACAAAAGACTATCACACATGCAGCAAGTCCCCTAGTTTTTCTCCTGGCTCACACAGGAGGGGAGCATGTAGCCCAAAGCCAGCAGAATCTACTTTTAGTATCAATATATCCTCTAGAGCAGTGGTCCCCAAGGACCGGTTCAATAGAGAAAGATTTTTCCGGGGTACGGACGGGGGCATGATTTTGCGTGCTGCCTGCATCCCGCGGAGGGGGATTCACTTGTTTGCCACAGATCGGAGGTTGGGGACCCCTGGCCCACGAATTGGAGGTTGGGGGCCTCTGCTCTAGAGCGGGAGAAACAAATTCAAATAAGGAACAGAAAATGCATTTAACACATCTTCAGCACCATTATTCTAAGCCAGCCAGAGTTTTGAGATGTGGCTGATATGCATCTCTCTCTAATCTACATCCATGCTTCCCACTGCTAGAATAGGGTAGAACTTTATTGACACTTTGAATGTACACTAATCGGCATACATTAAAATGAAATTATGCAGCACTCAGCTCCCAAGAGGTAACCTCTCCAATGTATTCTACGTAAAACAGGATAAAAATTACACCGATGCCGGCATACACGCATATATATGACCCACCTTTTAAGATGGGTGGACTTCAATTCCCAGAACTCCTCAGCCCCAGTTCTCTCGGGAGTTGGAAGCCCATCCATCTTAAAGGGGAGGCGGTTGCGAAAAGGCCCCCAATAAGCACTGTCATCACAACCGCGCGTGTTTTGACACGGCTGCCACGCACAGCCCCACGCAAACCGCTTCAGCAGGACCCGAGGGCCAATTCCCGCGCTTTCCAGCGGCTCTCCGGTCATTGCCCCCCTCCCCCGGGGCTTTCCTAGAGAGGGACGGTCTAGGCCTCACCGCTCGCTGCTCCCTCCCGCTGGAACCAGAAGCTCCCGTCCAAGGGGGAAGCCATGGGCGCTCCCACCCACCCCCCACCCTCGGGTGCTGCCGGACGAGGGCCCGGCTTTCCCAAGGCGGTGCGGCGGCGAGCCAGGGCGGTGAGGGAACGCCCGCTCACGCGCGCCGCTCGTGCCCGTGCCTTCCCGCTCGAGCAACCCACCGCCGATGGGCTCGTGGCGGCCGTTTCCTCCTGGCCGTGGCGCTGCCCGGGAGGAGCGGCAGCGGCTTCCGCTTCCGGCAACCGCCGCGCCCCGCCCAGGGGGAGGCGGGGCCGAAGCGCGTCGCGGGGCGTGGCCTCCGTCCCCTGGGAAACCGGGCGGCGGACTTTGAGGGAATGTTGCTGCGGCCCTTGTCCTTTGTGCCTACCTCGGGATCGGAGACCACCTGGAAATCTAGGGCGCGAAGGCGTGAGCGGATCCCCTCGTCTATCAAGCAGATCGCATGGATCGTCAAGGGATCCAGGACTGGAAGGATTCACCCCCTTTCTCCTCGGCAGGGAGCAGACTTTAATAACGTTTGGGTGGGACACCACGGGGAAAGCCTATGCCTGGGCTTGGCTGTTGAAGATGGTGGCAAGCCCCTCTCTGCAAGGAAGACCAGAGAAGCGAACGGGACTATGGGGAGGCTTTTACAGGCAGTTAGCAAGCTGTATTACATGTTAAAGTACAAAAATACATGATAAAATAATCCTCAATTTATGACTACAATTGAGCCCGAAATTAATGTTGCTAAGTGAGAAATTTGTTGAGTTTTACCCCATTTTACAATTTTTCTCACCACGTTTGTTAAGTGAATCACTTGCTGTTCTTGAATTAGTAACCAGGTTGTTAAATGAATCTGGCTTCCCCGTTGACTTTGCTTGTCAGAAGGTCTCAAAAGGGGATCCTGTGATTCCGGGACACTGCAACCGTCATAAAGATGAGTCCGTTGCCAAGCATCTGAATCTTGATCACATGACCATGGGGGGGGGAATGATGCAAGGGTTATAAGTGTGAAAAATATGTTCGTAAGTTGCTTTTTTTCAGTGCTGTAACTTTGAATGGTTACTAAATGAACTGTTGTAAGTCAAGGACTACCTGTAAATTGGAAGGGGTGTATGTGTTTCACCACTCCAAATAAAAACTTTATTGAGTGATGACTAAGCTTGACTTGACAACACCCAGGAAGGTGTTATAGTAATCTGTGATCTGTTTATCTGAGCTTTAGGATCTCAGCTTTGGCCCAGAAGTGGGCTGCTCCATCTGAGAATGAATCAGCAACTTTATTTTCCCTAAAACCACTCTTTGTTCAGGTAGACTACCAAGCCTCTAGAATCCAAAGATGTTTGCTGCCTTTGATAAGCCTAACTAAAATTCCTACATGGATTACTAAAGTAGCCCATGCATTCCCTATATTTCTATTTTAGGGTACAAATTACATTTGAGCATCATTGGTTTCCTTTGTAATGCAGTCTGTTTCACATCATGCCATTAAGTATATTTTTGAACAAAGGATTCTGTAGGTTTCACTAAAGGCTCAAAATGATCCTGAGCACGAAAAGGTAAAGAGTGTGTAATTTGCATTGATTTGTGTATTTATTTATAGTGCTGTTAAGCATTAGAGGGGATATATTGAATTGATATGGATTGTTTTAATTTCATATGAACCTTGCTAATACCTTGGTTGCAAATAAATGTTTCAAGTCAAATCTCTATATATATTTCTCAAAAATGACTCACTCACTCACTCATTCACTGACTGATTCATCACGAGATCTCCGAAATGGTAAAAGCTGCAAACATCAAATTTCATACATACCTTCCTGTTGCCATGTAGGCGCTCACTAAGAAAGGATTTTTTAAAATATTAATTTTTAACTGAGTTATTTATGATTTTTAGACAAACACGGAGAAGGAAGTGACTGTGCATGTGCTGACTTACTTCAGACAGTCCAG